>VYXD01005502.1:1387174-1422639 GCA_013397195.1 Hylia prasina | reverse complement strand
AAAAAAAAAGTAACAGGTCGGGGGGGGGGGGGGCAGCAGGAACTTCCTAAAAATCTCCATCTTAACTGGAGTTATTCACAAGTATCCATTTAATGGAATTCAAGGGAGGAAACAACACAGCCAAAAAAGGCAGTATCCCACTACATGGAGGACAGGAAGACAACACTGGCCAGAGCTGGGACATGCTCCCTAGAGGGGCCCACTAGATGAGCAGCTTGGGCAAGCAGATAAACACACAGCAGACAGGCCAGCTTGTCTGCTTTGTTTCTACCAGAACTTTTAATGGAAAGGACACTAACCCACAGAACATTTCTCTTGTCAGATTCCTTGGACCAGAAATGGTCAAAAATTTAAGAAGGCGCCGGGGTGGAGGAAAAGACAGATGAGAGGGAAAAGGCAGCTAAAGAGAAAATTATTTAGTCAAGACCAAAGTAGGCTGACACTCTCCACTCCCAACTGTTCAAACAGTTTATTTTCCAGTTTGGATCATAAAACTAAATAAAAGATAAGCATTGCAAAATAAGCACGAAGCATTTAGATCTCAATGGTAGTGGAAGCTGAGTATTTCCATGTCGGCTGTCTGTCATCTCATACTTGACAGTGTTCCAAACTTGCTGCAAATTTGCTATGAAGTTATCTTCTCATTTCCCAGTGACATAGTCTGCTGTCCATGCTGTCTTCCACATAATACTTTTCTTCTGTGCTGATCCCAGCTGTCCATTGAGCAGGACACAGATACTTTGGACAATATAATAAATCTGTTTTTTCCACAATTTGGTTTAGCTCCAAATATTTCTAGCATGACAAAAATAGGAGAAAGAGGGAAGACTAAGAAGAGCTATAAATTAAAAACAACCAAAAAACTCCAGAGGCCATAAAGTAGCATCAACATAAAGATCACCATCTCAGATGTAATTCGGGGATAACAGAAAAGCAGTGAGTAAGTCCATCTTTATTTATGGAATTCAGAATCTTTAAGTTCTTTTCAGCACACTAACTGGAAATTTAGTTTCTCCTTGATCTGTCACTGCAAAGGCTCTCTCTCCTTCCCCATACAGTACGGGCATATTAATGAATTACTCAAAAATGTGGCTTTTCTTTAAGGCTTTACTTAAGCATTATGCCAAGCAGCTCAGCCATAATGGCAAAGCCATGATTAAAGATTAAAGAGAACTGTAAGTCTTTCTGTTGAAGAAAACTACAAAGTATTTTCAGTGACAGAGGAAAGACACAACACAGCAAAGCCTAAAGCCAAGTTGTGAACCAAGCTGCTGAACCTCGGAGCTCCACATGTAACAGGCAATACAAAACATAGACATGAAAGAAGCTAGTCATTGAAAGCTTGAGCAAGTAGAAAGTTAACCTCATGAACTATAAATGATGGTTACATTAGCTTTGTGCTCCCAATATTACAGCCTTCAAGCTCCCTGAGCAGTCTGTGTAGCACCAACTGGCAGCTTGGTTTGTTACCAAGTGCCTGGCTCTGAAGAATATAGTGTTTAATAATAGTACAGATAGTCTCATTGATGAAGATCTCTTTTGTGCAGCTGTAACCCCTTCTCCACCAGTAATAAATTACACAGGAACTGAGAACATTTTCAGACAAACAGAGTCCTTCAACCTTGACTCATTATAAAAAGCAATTTGTCCTCTACTGTTTTCTGTAGCTATTACAGATATTTCCAAGGCACCCATCATATTAGTATTCAAACACACAGACTTGGTAAATTAAGTGAACATAGAAGAAAGCACTACCACTCCTTCCCCTTAACAGGTATTTGGAATCCATATAAATGATGATCTCCACACACACATTCCTAATAGCAAGACTGACAACAGCTCCTAGTCCCTATGCAAAATGTAAGGCAACACAGTAATCTTTTTCCCTATTCAATAATTCATATGTAAAACCACAGGAATGTTACTCACCTGACTCAATCTCCCTAAAATGAAGAGAGCAAGATAATAAATGTCTGCAACTGTAAATCTTTCCATTCAAGATAGTAAAAGAAAAAAGGAAACACTTTCCCAAGGCTCAAATCTGGGCATTTTTCATCATCAAGATGATCCAACAGACCTGATGAAGGGCTACAAAGACATTTAACACAAATCTTGAGACACTTCTGCTTCTTTTCTCACCTGACTATTCCATTCTCTAGTTCTGGAAGAAAGCCTTTATTTGAAAGCAAAAATACCATATCAGCTGAAAACTTACGAGTGACGCACAAGTTACAGTTAGGCAGATCCCTTGTCACTCCCTTGGATGGCATCTCTGCCTTGATTGCTCAGACTAACCATGACTACTACAGCAACAGGATGGACAGCTTGCTCCCTACGTTCTCCTCCTCTTCCCATAGAAAGAAGTTTGAGTCCTATCCCCAAAGAGGACCCCAACTACTTTCTGCAGCTGAAAGCACAAACCTCCCACCCATCCTGGCACAGGCATTCATTTTCTGTTGAAAAAACATTTTATTCTGACTGGGTTTTCAAAGAGTTTCCCTACAATACACCATACACACCCCTCAAGACAAAACAAACGAACAAACCAACCCCCACCCCAAAACCCCTATCATCCTTCTAGGAAGAGCATCCTGGAAGATCACAGTAAAGGTCCAGAGATGAGACTCCTGTTCACATTTGGAAAGTCTGTGAAACCTTTTGCAAAAAACCAAGCAGAAGTCAAATCTGCACTGGCACAAGGCTTCTTTTACAGAAAATTAACAGTCTACTAATATACTAATATTCCTCTAGAATTAGTATGTAGGGGAATAGATTAATCCATGTACTCATTTGCCTATTTATTTACTCAATGTAAGGAAACAGTGTGTGAATTTGCTGGTGTGATCTTGTAAAGGTCTACTTGAGTCTAACTCAAGGTGATTTTAAGTCTACTGGACAGAGACTTATTAGACGTTTTCACCTCAAAAAAGCTCAGATTGTTGACATATCACAGTAAATTCAGTTTATAGCTTATTAAGATGGATGAATGGTGATAGAGTGCAAAAGAACGTAGGAGCATTACAGGATGTCCCACCACTCATTTCGTATAAGCAACAAGAAAACAGATCAGGAAATACAGACTTCTGGCAGCTCAATGACCCACTGGCATTGACGTTACCTTACGCAAATAAGTAACTAAGTAGCCCTGCTTGAGCAAGAAGGTTGAACCAGAGTATCTCCACAGGTTCCTTCCGACCTCAGCCATTCTGTGTTTCCAATGTCATTTAGGTACCAAAACAAGTAAGAAATCAAGGAATGCAGTTTCCAACTCTAGCTTTGTTTCCTGCAATTTAAAACCATCTCTACTATTGCAAGGCCATTAAGTTAAGAGTTCAAACTATTAAGCTAACATTCCTTTACCATTACATCTTATTAGTAATAAAATCAGTTTTATTTTACAAAGCTTTAATAGCCTCATTCATTACCATAAGGTGTCTTAATCCCCAAGGAGCTATGAACAAATACAGAGCATACTGGATAGTTATAAAATCATTACTCTACGGTTTTCTTCTAGTACAAGTTTCTCCTCTAACTAACTATAGTTAATTAAAAGATAAAATTGTTGCCCTTTGGAAGCCCATAGGGAGCAAAGCTATGTGCAACTTAACACAGGTTTTTCAAGTCTCCTGTGTCAACTTTTACCCAATTCAACTAATAAACAGGATCTCCAAGATCTAGGCTCAAAGCACATCTATCACAACAATAAATGTGTTGGAATTTCATTTTCTGAAATACTGTTTGAACAGGACGTTTCTGACTACCTTTATATTTAAAAGTCATCCATGCCATCTGTGATGCTCTGTATTTAATTTAGAGAGGTAATACATATTAAGGATTTAGGGCTTTTTGAAAGAAGTCCACTACAAACACATCTTAATTTATTTGCTGTGCAATTTACAACAGTGTCACTGTAAACAGCATATAATAGCATCCTGTCTTTTTTTTTTTCCCAGAGTGTACTCTGCCTGCAGTGTCACAGAGTTTAAAAGGAATGGGATCTTTTATTATTGTTACAGTGATGCATTTCAAACAGCACTTGATGAATTTGTCTTCATTATAAAATCGTAAAGGGCAGTATATTAGAGAGCATCACAGCACTGGACAAATGCAAAGACCACTTGATATTTCAGATAATTTTGACCAAATACTACATTTAATTTTCCCATCCTAAGGGATAAAAACTAAAAGCTTAATTCATTATGCATAACAAGCTTTGTGCAGCAAAACAATTTTATTTGGGAGGAATAGGATTGGAGGAGGAAGATGGAGATTGACCTAAGTGATTATCACTGATCTAGTGATACATAGCTGTCTATCTTATTTGTAACCCATCCACAGCTCTACCAATATCCTTTCAGAGGTGCCTTAGGAAGAAGTTTAAGTGCTTTACAGGGTCTGGCTCCTTCCACAACAGCAGTAGCGCCTCTGATAATTTTGGGGCACAGGAGACAAGCTGTTACCCTCCAAGATACTGGTGTTCTCCTCACACTTCATGCTTCCCACTCAACTTCACACACTAAAGCAGAGTGAAAAATTCAAGCACCGATGCTTATGGTCTCATTCTCTCTGAAAGGCACAAAATATGGATTTCTATGTACAGACCTCTTCAGCACAGTGATCAGTCTGTAGAGAAGTCACAGCCAGCCATAAAGGCAACATGTTTCTGGACTTTGCAAACATGACAGGTACTTTGCTCTGCCACCCTATCCCAGCTCTCACGGTGCTACTTTGAGCCTGAGCAACACAAAGATCACACTGGGATGAGTAAATTAATAATTTCATAAAGTAGCCATTGAACATTCTGTAACCTATAAACCAAGCCTTTTGAGTTTCCTGGTTTTCCCCCTCCAATTAGACAAAGACACCCGATACTTCTCAATGCTTCTGTACACCCATCCCTTCCTGGGTATCAAAATGACTTACAGAAACTCTTCAGTAGCTTCTGTACAACACTCTCAACATGTCAGAGGAGAAAACAAAGTTATCAGTTTCCATCCTGAAGAAGATCTATGAAGAGGCTACTGCATTGCCAGGAGCCTGTGCATGTCAGGAAATAAATCTTGTGAAAGAGGACTGAAGATATCAGGCACATCAGTCTCTCCCAGAAGATCTGAAAGGTAACAAGAACTACGTTTCCACACCACAGCTTAGTAGTTACTGTTAGCCCGTACTTCTGAATTTCTACCAGGCACCTGCAGAAGCAGCAAACCAGCACAAGCAGGAAACACCCAAAGGGTTACAGTAAGTCTTCTGCCACTACTTTACCTGCAATGGTTCAGAGACAGTCTCCTTTACAGGAGAGAGCAAAACATCTGCTGGGCTGCTGACAATCACACAGCACACTGTGCCCAGGATTTATCATCCGCCCAATGAAAAGCTGGAAAGAGACTATCACAGGAGGATACTAGACAGAAGTCAAGAGAAAGTTATTCTAATGTCTCCAACACTTCCCCATCATTGGGGCTTTAGAGGTGAACTGCAGCTCAATATTAAGCCACATCCACCAAGGCTGCTCCTAACATGAACATCAAGTGTTGGCCCGTATGCTTTGTGCACGCATGACCTCAAACAAGGAATTAATAAGTAAGTAACAAGTGAATTAATAAACAGTCTCCCCATCTAACTGAGCCCAAACCCTTTGTCCTTTTTTCTTTCCATTAAAAGCTATGTCATCTTGAAAAACATTAGATTTGGTGATGATAAAATCTTTGCAATTGTAGGGACATACCATACCCCCTCACCTAATATCCTGCTAATGCCTTATGTAGTTAAAGCAAGCTTCTAATTAAAAAGAAATGTTAGCATAGAATGCCTTAGAAGTACAGCTCTGTTTTACAGTGATTTTCACCTTTGCTTTGGTTTGTTTGTGGTTTTTTGAAGGCGGTCACAGGTTTTGACACACCTCAAAGGTAATAAGGTAATCCTCTGATTTATTTGCTTTATAAGGTCCTTAGACAACTGTGGCCCCATTGCTGCAGCTGAGAAGTCACCTACTGTCATCTGTCCTTTATGCCCCCAGTCACACTCTATATTGTCATAAAGTCCAATTACATTCATGTTGTAAGAGCTTCTTTCAGATGTCAGGAAAGTCTGAATTGCTAAAGGAGATGAACATGTGCAAAATTTGACTCAGTCTGGTTACATGAGAAATACACTCTCTGAAACTCAGTTGTAAAAAAGTTGAACTGCAATTGTACAACTGGAATATGGTTTAAGCAGAAAAAAAAATTGAGTTTTCACAAGGAAATAAAACATAAGGATGAATATAGCATCCAGCAGATGCTGGTCACAACAAGAGCAGTGCTGATACCTATGGAGCAGAATGGGAGTAAGAATATTAGCAAAAGAAAGAATACAATAGTTGTTTCCTGTAATAGATAAAATTTTCCTGTTAGCAGAACTCAGAGGAAAAGGAAGATTAATGCTGCATAGTATGAAATAACCTGGTTTTAAGAGGTGCTATGCAGCCCTTTCATTGGAATGACATTTGCAGATCTCTTGAGTACTTGGCAGACATCAGGGTAAAGCCTGACATCCATTCCTCATCTTGCTTCAGCACATGCACTGTGCTCACAGGTAACTAGACCACTTTTCAAAGCACCAGGCAAACAATCACCCTAAGCAGAGCCAGACCATCTGGGAGGGCTCTTCTGCATGCTCTGGTGTAAGAGGACAGTTCCATATGCTTCTGCACCAGAGACACATGCAACGGCAAAGTCTCAGTGCTCACCATTCTTTCCATTTAGAGAAGGATTTACAGGACAGCACTGCTCTCCCTCCGGCTGCTCACACAAGTGTTTTGGTTTACCTGAGGCCTTTCTTTCAGTGTGATTCAGCTTCCAGACTGATGTACTGAGCAGCACCAGAACTCCAGATGTCAGAGGAGTTACCAAAACATCCTAGTCAGAAATGCAAGTCTTAAGAAGAGCAAGACTTCAGAGATTGTCCCATGCAGGTGTGTCCATATACACACCCCACATCCACCCCACATCCCCCTTCCTGTTTGCCCTAAACTCATTAAATCTAAAAAAGAAACTGCTTCATGGGGAGAGGGGTCAGCTGGGGAGGTGAGGGAGAAGTGCAGTTTTACAGAAAAAACAGGGGAAAATGAGCCTGAACAATGGTAAAAGGTGAGCAGATATGCCCCAATTACAACAAAATTTCGATGACAAGCTAACTCATGCTCACTTGTTCTCTAAAGAACCAGAGAAACAGAATGTAGTGGAAAGAGGCAGGACACCAAAAGAGTCACAAGCTTCTAAGTTGTGCTCCAAGGATTCTTAGTTTCACACATGCAGAAAGGTTCTTATACAAAGGTCCCAACTCTTCAGCTGCTTCCAAGGCACAATGAGAAAGCAGGTTCCTTTTCCTGAACTTGTCCTACAGCGCAGCAGACAGCACACAGGTAATCTATCAGGAATAGAATGCAAGTTTCAAAAATTGTCCTGAAATTATCAGAGAAGGCACTGGGAGAGTGGCAGGGCATGTGCATAAGTGGGACAAGGCAAGAACAGAATGGGTCAGTGCAGACGAGCTCAATGAACAGAAAAGCACAAGACAAAAACATGGTAATTCTAAAAGCCAGCATAAAACAATTGAGGAAAAAGATGGCGAGAAGGCAAACTAACAATGAAATTAGATCAATTGCAAGAAAAACAGCAGTCAATACCAGACTACACTAAGACAGCAATCTATTAATCAATTATTGTGAGACAGCAATAAAACGTAGTCAGTAAAATGACCAGCTGAAGGAAATATTCTTTTTCACATGTCTAAACTACAATTTCCTCTACACAGTTACCACATTTTTGATTGTTCATTCAATTAAATTAAGCCCCTGTTTACTCTATACAATAACTGCAGTATTTACAAGACTGTTAAGAAGTCATATTTGACTTTGGGGCAGGGGCTGCTCACAAGGTTTCATATAAACCTTTGGGAAAGAGCTGTCCATGTTACCATGGCCACACTTAAGCAGCCTATATCAATTCAGTCACGTACATCAGAGGAAGTGGCAGTTGTTTGTTTCTTTGGGAAGACAAGACCATAAAAGTTAAGGGGAGGACAACTGGTGAAAATCTAATCAGGTTCTCCTCCACAAAGATGTGCCACACTGCATCCCTGGAACACTGTCTTTAAGGCTTACTGAAGTTCCAATAAAACTGCAGCGAGCTTCCTTTTGCAGAGGTCCATATCCCTGGCAGTAGGAGTAGACTCATCCACATTCCTTCAGCAGTGGAAGCGGTGGGCTTTTCAAGTTTATGCTTACAAACCACAGCTCAAAATGCTGCTGCAACTTTTTATGGAGACTGTCATCCTGCCTGTGAAGATCAAGACCTATTTCCTAAGCTCCTCCATATTCACACCAAGGCAAGGGATCACTGGAATGCAGCAGTCATAGCTCAGTGTGGTTGAAATTCATAAATACCAGTTTCCAACACTGAACAAAATGTGGCATCAAAGAACAGTCTTCAGCCACCACCACCAAACTTTTTTCACCCTTCATAAGTTCAAATTTGCTGCATATGAAACTATGACATTTGAAGGGGTTACCTTCTATTGGCAAGCTAGAGGTCCCTAGATATTGCTTACCCTGTCCCTCTCCTAATGGAAAGCATTGGATACAAGCAATAAACAGTCTTTTTCAGTAGCAAGGCAAGGTTAGGAAGTTTTATTTAATGAAATGAGTTCCTGCCTGATGCTTTAATTTGGGCTCACAGGAAAACAACATTGTAGAGCTTAAATAAAAGGTTTCTTATCTACTTGGCTGACAGATTTTTTTTTTTTCCAAAACGGAGACATACCTGCTATTGTGTACACTTACTTTTGTTAAGACACAAACTAATAGAACTGATGTACTGCACAAGGAAACTTGGGCAGGCAGCCTTGGTGGCAGCACATACACTGGTTTATCACAGAAACACAAAAGCTGTTCATGAAGGAAGATGGTAACAGTTCTCATTTCCCTACAGCACTGCAGAAGGAAACAATCAGTATTGAAAAGGACTGTTTCCACGTTAAAAATGAGTGGAGGCCCTGTGATTTCAGAAATAACAGCTCCTCCTGGTGTGTCCTCTCAAGTAACTGGCAATCAATCAATGCGGCAAATTAAAGCCCTATTTATACAGGCTCTCAGAAACAGGATATGATACAATACCTTTAAAAATCTGACAGAAGGCAGACAACTGTTTATGCTCTGTGTATCAGGCCCAGTTTCACTGAACTTTATCTCAGCTATAAAGTAACAACTCGCAGAGTGCAGGAGGTTTAGTTTTGCAAAGCTCCGTCACGTCCATCTCACTTTGAGAATACAAGTTCTTCTCACAAAGGAGAGCTGCAGGTGCTTGTACAGCCGTAATATCTGTCCTTACATGCCCAGCTCTATCTGTCTACACTTTTCCTCAAATACTTTTGTCCAAACTCTCAGATTGTCTCCTAGTTTGGGGGGTGGGGAACTGGTGGTGGTACGGCCACAGCTGCAGAATTGAGAGTCATTCACTAACAAACTTTCCTGGAACAGACATCAGAGCTTTTAAACAATGCCAAGGGCCAAGTCATTGCTCTGTTGTGTGAAATACAGTCTTTTCCTTTGGCCCTTGGAGATCATAGAATCATGGAGTGGCCTGGGTTGGAAGAGATTTTAAAGACCACCTAGTTCCAGCCCCTCTACCACGGGCAGGGACACCTTCTACTAGATCAGGCTGCTCAAAGCTCCATCCAGCTTGGCCGTGAACACAGACAGGGACGGGGCATCCACAACTTCTCTGGGCCCATTCTAGTGCCTCAGTACCCTCACAGTAAAGAATTTCTTCCTGTCATCTAACCTAAAACTAGTCTCTTTCAGTTTGAAGCCACTCATTCTTGTTCTGTCACTACATGCCCCTGTCCTAGGCTCCTTAAGCCTGAAATGCTATGTGTCATCCCCACTCTCCCACAATATAGTTATGTTTAGGATATTGTAGCAAGTATCTTTTTAGTTTGCATAATCAGATTTGCTATGTTCGGCCATCTGGCTTTACAGCACACACACTGTCACTAGCTTTATAAAGTTTTCAGAAAATTAGAGGGTTTTTTCCAAACAAAACAAACAAAAGAATTCCCACATTATTTTATGAATACATAAAGGTTTTAGTCACTTGGGATAGCAGTTTATTCCACATTGAATTATATAAGACGATCATCTAATTTAAGTTTTACACCATAATAATATAGTAAGAACTTAAATAGCCTACAAATATTAAGTTTTCAAGAACTTGGCCACATTCCTGGGAAAGCAGCCCATCACCTAGAAGCCAGCCAAGTACCTTTGAATAATAACTACAGCAAGATGTCCCAGTGTCAGACCTTGTCCACCCTTTCCTCCTCCGCTTTCTATACCTCTGCCAGTATGTGCTGCTGACAATGGTCTGGCATATTTTGATTTTCAGAGTGTAGGCAACAAAAACAAGACCAAACAACAGTTTTTGGGAGCACAAAATGGAGACAAGGAGTAAATCAGAACCTCCAGCCAACCTACCAATGGAGGGATTTTTACCCAGGTGAAGATCCAGCTAACCAAGATGCAATCCAACTCACCATCCTCACTTCTGCAAAGAGTGACTAGTTTACAGGTTCACTTCTCTTTTTTGTTTTTCAGACAAGTTCTATCTACAGTCATTTTCCCACCCTAATGACTTCTAGGGAACACAGGTCTACAGGACCATGGTAGTCAGGAACTATAGTCCAGTTTTTTAGGCCATGTAACAGAAGACAAGAAGTCAAAACAGGCATGGTCCTGCAATCCTGGGCTGGGGCATGCAAACACTTTGGGGACCTCCCTGCCCTCAAGGGTAGAGTACAGCAGACTAATAAGGCATTTAAAACCGCCCCTCACGCTGCATCTTTTCCTCAAAGCTTGTCAGGATTCAAAACCAGCCCTCCTGAAGAAAAATACCCAATCCTATACAGCCATGGTTAAAGAAGCAGATGTTGCATGCAGAACTAGAAAGCAGCCAGGGCAGGCTTCAGAAGGGTGAGCAAGTAGCAGTAACTAACTGTACGTGCCCCTAACACCTGCAACCTACCAAAGTCATGCTGCTGATCAGGAGAACAGCTGGCTGCTGTATCTAAACAAGCCTCAGTAACACAACAGTAACTGAGAGCACCAGTGTAACATACACACACCCACACTCAATGCTGATATTTACATGTGTGCATTTCTATTCCCATACCAGAGCACTCCAGAAATAAGAGGTAAGGAGAGCAAAATATCTATAGCCTTCCCACTGAATTAATCTGTTTCTACTTCTACCCAGACCACCTCTATTATTCCCATTTAGCCTCAGAAACAAAAGGAGGGGTAATTTGAACAACAGGACCCCCCAAATCAGAGTTGTGGCACAGCTCTTTTCTGCTCTTCACATTTAAATTACTTCTTCAAGATTATCTTATCAAACCTTTGAGCAAAAGTACTACGTAGAAAAGCAGGATCTGAAATCCAAATCCAAGAGAGGGCTGGATGGCAGTGAACCAGTGGCCAGCTGCCTGTCAGCTCTCAGCAGCAGGGCATCACTGCTCAAGGCCAAACAGGCAAAGGACACAAGCTTGTCATTAGTAATGAGATTCTGCAATGCAGCCGTGTGCTACCAACTCTTGGTCATTTTACTACCCTCAGTGCTGTAAGGAAGATCTAGACCTAGGAATTACCCATCACCCTGCATTTAAGATGATGGCATAAAAGCAGCACCACCTCAGATAAAAACTCCAGACTAAAATTTTTCTTCCTTCTACGTACATTCTCAGCTTTCGCCTCTTCCCTTCCTCGTTTGTTTGAGGGGGTAAGGGGAGAAAGTCAAAGTAAAACATTAGTCAAAACACCAACAGAATTCTTCTTCCCTCAACTCTGTATCACATCACTCTGCCTTCCTCTCACACCTTTCACAGAATTCACTACCTGCTATTGCCTGTGCAGTGCTATTTTCAGTTTCCTTTAAATATCACCTTTACCACTATTCTAAATAGCACCCGAGAAAATAATTCAGATAGCCAAAGTCTCATACTTTTGTACACTTAGGACTGAGCAGAGTACCTCATTCAGTTTCTCAGCACACAACAAGCACTATCACTGCTCTAAAGAAGTTGTCAGCTAAGACCCTCTAGTGTCAGAAAAGGCTATAAAAGTACTTGTTTTACTGCATGACCGAAGTTACAATGTTGAGGCCACGGAAGCCTCTTTCTTCTCACCTGTTCCCAGTTCTTCATTCAGGTGAAGAAAGTCCCTTGGCTCAGAAATGTACTTCACTTTGATTCTCTACTACTGGCAGCTCCACTATTAGTTTGCTCTGTGGTTGAAGCTCAAGTAGCTCAGGGATTTAGCCTGTCAAATACCAAATACCTCCACAGATGGAAGCTCCCCAACCTCTCTGGGCCCTTGTTTCAGTGTTTGATCATCTTATCAATGAAGCGATTTTCCTAATTGGAATTTTCCCTAGGGCAAATTGTGCCTGTTACACCTTTAAGGGCCTGAGGTAGACAGCGAGTAAAACAAATCCACCAAGAAAAGCTAACCTGTTAGACAACCCTACAGGCTCAGAGCCCCAGTTTGCTATTAAACAGACCCTCTTAGTGCTGTAGTGTAGGAATCCATAACCCCAAACGCTTTCAGCAGCTGGAAAGAAACCGGGCAGTGTATTTGGTCCATCATCAGATACACTGTCCTCTCCTTGACCTCTTCAGCCCACAGCTGCAGCCTGTCCTTGCTCTTCCTACAGCCTCCTGCTGCCACCCCAACACCGCCGTAACCTCCAGCCCTCCCCATCAGGCTCCCCTTGCCTCCCTGTCCCCAGTTCAACAAACAACAGTCAGTCTTCTTTGTCCATCATCCCTTCCCTGGCCCTTTCCCTTTTCCCCATCGCTTCCTCTTGCTCTTCACACAGATTATATTTTGCTTTCCCACCCTCACGCCGTGTCCCAGCCGACCCTAAAATCCCCCGCCAGGACGCTGCTCTGGTTTTCCCACGGCACTACGTTTGTTTGCCATTACTGACACGCGTGTTATTTCCTGTGGGTGCCGGGGGGAGCATTACCTCGAGGGCAATGCCCTCGGCAGCAGCAGCATCTCCGCTTCTTTCCTCCCCTCCGCTCGCCCCAAGCCCCCGTCCGCCCGCCCAGACCCCGCCGGGACCCGCGCACGGAGAATTCCCGGCGCTCCAGCCCCGCCGTCCCCGGCGGCCGCCGCTTGCGCTCCAAGTGTTGGCGGGGGCGCCCAAAAAGTGACGGGCTGAGAACTTGTGACTTCTCTTCGAGGCGCGCCCGGAGCCGCGGCTCCGGCGGCCCCGCAGCGAAGCGCAGCCCCCACGGGATCCCCTGAGGGCGCCGGGCCGGGTCGGGGCAGCCCCGCGGGCCCCGCGCCCAGCGCAGGCACTCACCCNGATGAGGAGCCGGCGCGGGCGGCGGTCGCTCCGCGGGCGGACGGGCGGGTGTCGGGAGGCGGCGGCGCCGAAGGTTGTGTCGGGGAGGGACAGGGAAAGAAAGGATCTTTCTTTTGCCTCTGCGATCCCGACCCCCACCTTTTCAACTTCTTGTTTTCTTTTATTTTACTCTGAATGTATTCGGGCTTGGGGACTTTGGTGACCTTCATGCTGTTCGTGACGTCCAAGTTTTATTAGGTTTAATAATAGTGAATGTAATTATCCATTTATAACCTGAATTTGCAGAGCTGCACGCATAGCAGATCAGAGCTTGGTTTCTAAGTTGAAGACGGGGCACAGGTCAGTCCCGACAGTAGTATGATGTGTAAATCTGGAGGATTTAGAATACTTATTTTCCTAGCAAAAGAAGGCTCTGAATCTGCTTTGTGCTAGATTCATATTACTGTTCTTATTTATTCACTTTGCACTGACTGGTAGAACTAAACCTGCACTAAAGCACCTATATTTGGTGACATTCTACACCAGAATCTGGAAGAAAGCTGTCCGAGCTAGAAGGGAAGCTCAAAATTGAACCAGGAAGTGGGGAAATATTTCACATTGGTCAGTTAGATGCAGCTAGAATATAAACAAGTTAATAGCTTAAATATTAATGATGCGTATGACTTTCAAATACAACACAGCATCAGTCTGATGCTTTGGAAATGTGACTAGTTAGAGCATCGATGCTGTGAGATCATGAAATCATGAAATTCCTCAGAGTGTGAATTGCCAGGGCAGCGCTTACATCTCAACAGATAACTCCAGACAGAAGGAATCTGCCATGGTGGTTTGGTTGCCTGAAAAGATACTTCCTTCAGCTTTTCTAAAATGAGAGAAAATACAGATTAAAAAAGCAAAATTACTACTTTCAGGACAGACAACAGAAACCTTTAAATAAAGAAACCACTTCCACCTGGACAGCACCGCCAGCCCTTAGCATGGTGCATCTATTTCACGTGCTGATCTTTACTGCTGATCTTTACTGGTCTCTAATGTTTCTGCACCAGGCTTATTAATTAAGTTTTCCAGTTAAGACTTCTGCTCCCAGGATGGTTCCCAGCACCTGTGTGCAGCAGAGGGCCAGCTGCTTTTGCCAGACTTTGGTAGACTCATGTCTCCATTGAAAAGCCTCATCAGGGCTATGACGGTGACGTATATCCTATTGGAAGCAGGAAATTTACTTTGGAAAATAACTCTGATTTCCAGAAATAATCCTAGGTAGCTCTTCAGGCATGATGACATCATACCAGGGGATGATGACCAAGCAGCCAGGCAAAGACTGAGGCTTAACTATCACAGCCTACACTGTGTACCCTCTGCATTATCCTTGTGGATGGTGATGTGCATGGCTGATGTCAAGAAAGGATGAGCTGGCTGAAGAAGGAGGTGCTGTGGAGGTTGGATGGTTCTGTTTAGGCTCCAAAGAACACACAGAATAGAGAAAAGTTATATAACCAGAACTCTGAAGGACACCATGGCCAAAAAAACCCACTCTCACCTTAATTAAGGGACATTTAAATATTAACAGCTAAACTCTGCATATGCTAATAAGCTCAGTGAAGTACATGCTGCCGCATACATGACTATATTACTCAATTCCCCCCTTAGATCATGATATACAGAAGGAGGAGAATGGGTATAAGATTGGGTTGTGTACAAGCAGGGTAGAAGTATCATTTGGTTAGGAAGAAGACCCACAGGCACATTGGAGACCACTGATGGGCTACTCTCTTCTCCTCTCTTTTCCCTCCTTCCAAGCAAGGATGCCATTTTTGGTTAAGCTTCTGCACACAATTATTATCGTTGCTATTATATCTCTATTGCATCCAGGGAATTTATCAACCTCAATTCTGAATCTGTATTTCTGTTGCTTCACTAAACCACACTATTTGTGAATCTGTGATTACACAAGTTCCTATTCACCACAACCAGACCTACAGGGTTGAAACTGCAGTATTTGTGAGGCTGTGCTTGTTCCTGTTGAACATGACCAGACTTAGGGCCAAGTTGGTTAGAAATCAATCCCAGCTGCACTCAGACCATCTGATCTCCGAGGACCTGCTGGAACACAAGGGAGTTAATTTTCTTGCCCAATTTCTATACTCTTAACAAAATGCATAGACTAGTGTTATCTATATGAATAGAGGAAAAATCAGAGTAAACTCTGAACAGGTGCATTTTCACTGTGCCCATTAAGAAGCTATTATTGCAAGACTAAACAAATCCTGTTGACTGAAGTTACTCTATTAAACGACGGATCATTTTCCTAGAGTTTAAAAAGTATTTATTAAATAAATTGAAATCTTTTTTGTGGGGTAATACTGTTGAAAGTTTTCTCTCAAACCTGGGTCTGTTGGGTTTCTGTTATATTCATTCATATTTTTCATAATATTAAAATTTGACTTGATCTTTTATCAGTGATTATGCAAGAAAAAAAGAGTTTGAAAGTAAGCAATTCATTAAAATGACACTATCCAAATTTGAAAGGAGCTGGGATCCTTTTCGTTTGAAAAATACAATGTAATGAGTTGATGAAGCTTTGTTCAACTTCAGAATTGTGTTTGTTGAGGCAAGCACTTCTTTTTCTGTAGCTGGACTGCAGATGCTATTTAAAATGCTGGACTTTGTAACTGCTCTCTTATTCCCTTACCTTCCATCTGGACTAGACCTCTCATGTATTAAGGAGGAGCAGCCTTACAGTTACACTGCAACACAGGGATTATCATCCTTCCATGACCATTAAAGCATTCTTAATGCAATTGATGATGTTTTGAGGACAAAACTGCATTTTGAAAAAGTCCCGTGTCTCTCTCAATAATCTCCCCTGATAATCCTTTTCTGTGGAGATGGCACAAATGTTACTGCAGGCAGTGCACAAAGCCTTCTCAAGGGTTTGAGCTCTCTGCTATCTGAATATTATCACCACTGGACTCATATATGCTGAGACTAACATCCCTGTCCCACGAGACTGAATGCTTTGTCTTTGAAACTTTCTGAAAGGAAAAATCTGTGTCATGGAGAAATTGCATGGTTCTGCTCTGGCATTTGCTGAGTAGTAGACATTTTCCTAAGTTGCCATAGGCAGGATCCTAAGGAATGTTACCAGTTTTAACTGCAAGTTATGCACGTCGTGCTTCTCTGTGACCAGTAACTACTAGCTTTTATAAACATCATCTTTCATAATAACTTTGTTTGGGATAGAGATATACTCTTGGATCTCAGTGCAAGTAGATCTGAACTCTTAGTGGAATTTTATTCCTTTCTACCTTGTACACGTGTATTTAAAGTTGCAGGGTACAGGGTTGCTGACAGTTGGAGAATAAAGTGTTTTCTGAGACTCAGGATTTAAATGAAAACTGAAGGGAGTGGCTGCCCTGTACAGTGGCTGTACAAGTGTTGCCCAAGTGCCTTAAAGGCAAGAGCCACTTGCTGTTGTGTTTTATACCTGTGCTGCAGCAGTGAATGTGCTTTGGCTCATTTTTTCTCTACAAAGCTAAGAGGAAGTTGGTTTTTTTACTGTCAGTAAAGATCCTTCCAAGCTCAATAAAAGCTAAAGTGTCTGAGCTGAGAACAAGCGCCTATGAAGTAACTCAAATAAATCACTTAAAATTTTGGAATGTGTGCATAGGAAAAGTAGAAGAATTTCAGTGTTGAATCATTGAATTTTAATTGTGTTTGTGGAGTTGTAATTCATATCTATACCTTCTTAACTGAAATAAAAGTTTATCTAAGTGGAATCTTTCTGTAGGCCCCCTGGGGAAAGAAAAAAGGTGTCTCTGAGCAGGATTAGGCAAATGAGAGTTACAAACATATAAGCCACAACTGCGATCACAGCACATTGGTGTTTAGAAAGAACATGGAGCTATATATACATCAATATCTTTAGAGATACTAAATTAGATTAATTGCACCTTGAAACCTGAAGTCTGTGTTAATTTATCCTTCTTAGTAAAAGTCAAAATTATCTTATTTTGAATCAGAACGTGACTACTGCAAATACTTACGTGACAGATCAATGTAAAAAAGTTCTAAATGTTTTTAAAGGGCATTAGGAAGCAGGAGAATGTCTTCTGGTTGCTGCCCATAATACACGTTTTGCATTAAATCTCAGTAATTTTAATTTAGTGCTTTTAAGTACTAATTGTTCTGCTACTTAAGTTACCTGCCCACATGTAGGAGAGTGTGCTCAGTTCATGAAATGTCTCATGGCAGCTCTGCAAGGCTGGAATGCAGGGGTTGAAATCAACCAGCTTTCCATGATTGCAGCAGCCTCAGAATGAATGAACATAATGTGTTTCTCACTTGTTTTTTTCAGACATAAGGATGTGGTTGTAGGTAATGGACAACTCCATTTTTCAGCTGTCAGACAGTATGGCTTGTACACTTTCAGCTATACATTTCTTGATGACAACAAAGAAATGAGTGCAGATTTTTTTTTTTTAACTAAAATTTTGTAAACTACAGAATGAACTGAAATAGTTGTATCTACTTTTGGAGTCTAGCTGCTTTGTGGAATTTATTCTGTGTAATGATTGTATGGAGGGAATGATTTAGATAGGTATTTAATTTCAATACAGTATAGTTCTCTGTCTTATAAAGAAGAAATTGATTTAAATATTTTCCTTAAAATGTTGTTGAAGAATTCATATGACTGTGTCAATTTGTGAATATGATCCAGTCATTCTTGTATTTAAAAATCTTAGAATTTGTGAATTAGAAATGTCAAAGTTAGTTGCAGTCTTGTAATATAAGAGAAAATATCTTTTTTATTACAGTTTTAATTTCTTACCTAAATCCCTGACTCCTATTTAAAATTTCCATATTAAAAACCCTTGTTCAAAAAGCTTTCTTAAGAGTTGTGTTTTGGACTACAGAAGGCTCCTACGATGAACTAATGACAGTAAGAAATTCTTGGGAAAGAATTCAATTTCTCTCCTCATTTTTTACAACAAAATAGGAAGCAAGGACCCACAGAACTAAGGAAGAAACAATAAGTCTTCCTATTCTTTATTAAGTAAAACTGACTGAAATATTACCCTCCCATCTCCCTCTTTTGTTTGGGGCAGCTTTTTTTCCGCAAGGGAATTGCTTGGAAATGCCTGCATTCAGTGTTCTCCCACCAAGGGAAACCTTAGTACAGAAGAGGAAGACTGCCATGTACATCTTGTGCAAAGATCTAAGAGTTGTCTTTTCCAAAGAGACAGAGAGAATTTCTGTCTACTCTGTTGCTAGATGCCTCATAGGTAGGATCTGTATCCCCTCAGTAAAATGCTTCCCAAATGCTTAGACAAGCCTCTAGCTGCTTGTCTGCAGTATCTAATGGATTTTTGAGAAAAAATTCCTTTGAAGAGGGACAGGATGTGTCTCTTGAGAAATAAAACTTTATGGTCTAGCATTTCCTATCAAAATATTCCCCGCATGAATGAGTGAAATTGGGAACCTGTTTCTTGGATTTCCAATGTGTTACCGTGGCTGTGACTAAAGAGAGAGAGAAGAGTACTCTTGAGATTAAACTCTCTAGATTGTAATTATACGGGTTTAATAGCTTTCATTTGCATTTACATGGCCATTTACATTTCAGTATTTTGACTTTTTGTGCTCAGTGAGAAGGAGATCACAAACTGCTAATCACAATCTTTGAGGCTGTTGTTTATGACATCATAAACTTCCCCCTAAAAAGAGAGGGTGACCCTAATCATCCTTCATTTCCATTGCTATCCAGCAGCCTGCTCACAGGTCATCTGAAGGTGCAGGGACAAAGGGCAGTTACTTGTTGAACACAGTTCTCTGAATTAGTGTATCTGTAAGGCAAATGATTGTTCTGTCTCTGAGTGGCTGTTCACAGAAATCTCACTTTGGTAATTAGCCAGCAGACTTTGAGAAATTAATATTTGGGGTTCTAATCAGCTAACCTCTTGAACAACCACTCAACTAACCTGAACATCAAACATAAACATATAAACAGCTGGTAGGAGGAACCACTGAGTAGTCAACATATGCAGGAAGCTGCAGACAGTTTACCTGTTAAGACATCCTGCCATGACTGCTTGGGAAAATGAAGCATAAGGTGAATTGAAGGAATCAGCCCATTGATGTTGAAGACATTTGAAGTTGAAGATCCACAAGGAAAGTCCAGGAGTTGGGACAGGAGTGAGGGAAAAGGCAAGGAGTCAGAGAGGAAATTCTTTTACTTTAGGTGTGTCATTTTGTCCTGGAAATAGTAAAATGTAGTGTTTTCCTAATACTCAAAAGGTGAAATCACATCTTCCGGGAGCTGAATGAGAGTTAGGTGGAAAATACTGATAACTCTATGTTAATTAACATAAATGTTGGCACTGATATTAAGGATGAATTTTGGATGAGATTTCAGTATTTATGAAAAATGCTAAGATAATTTTGATAAAGACTAAATTTCACAGGAATAGTGTGAAGAGTATCTCGCTTCATAATAAAGGACACAAAAACATAATGCAAAATTTAAGATTAAACAGCAAGATAAGAATTAAAGTCCAAAAAAATTACCTTTTTAACTGGCAGGATGCAATCACTAATCCTTTTTGACTCCTGGGAATGCGAAGATAGTGAAAAATGGATAAGTTGGGTCACGTATTCCTGGATATTCCTTAATTACTAGTCATATAACTAACTAATATCTTGGTTGAGTCATTCCGATATTAAATAGTTGATGCAGTAAGTCAGAGACTGTTCTGATGTTCCCAGTGATGTTATCAGCATATAGTTATATCAAATAAATTAGAAATTGTAATGGAAGTAGAGAGGCACAGAAATGAGTCAGACGTTAGCAGTGCCTTATGTACCCCTGCAAATATCTGCTATATAAAAATGACAAGGTATTTCGAGTTTCAAAGTCTTTTTCTGGATTTGACCTTTATTTGACCATGAACCATTGTTAAGTTAAAAAATAGTTTTCCTGAATTTCTAAGAGTGGATGGCTTTTGGTGCACTAAAGGCAGTGCTAATCACTGGAAAAAACATGGTGGTTTGGCTTTTATAAAACTAAACTCACCTCAGGAATATCCTGCTTGTGTGATGCAGATACAGGTAGCAACTCCTACAAAGTTTGATGAAGTATTTGTGATGTATAGGAGTATAAATAATGGCAGTGGCTTCTGAAGAAATCTGAAGAGAGACTTGTCACAGCAATGCAGTTACACTCAAATATTCAAAAATCAGCAGAAACATCAATATACTTAAAACAGCAGCTTCCATACATTCCATACACTTGATTTTCAGTATTTGTGTCAACAGAAACACACTTATATACTGCTGCCAGATGTTCTTCCAGACTATCAAAAATAATGTATCAGTTTAAATATTAAGAATATGGTCAGTGAATGAGGTTACTGAATAAGAAAACAGTGGGTCTTGCCATAAACTATGAATATTCTGAACAAATTTTGATTACATCTGATCAGAATCTAGAGGCAGAAACAGCGGGTGTAGATGAAGAAAACGATTCAATGGCATTAACAAATCTTTCAAGTCAAAACTTAGCTGAAATGTTACCTTCTTGGAACAAGTTCATTCCAGTCAGTGGTTTTGTGAAATTTAGAAACCTGGCCAGAAAACAAATCCTCCCCTTCCTGCCACTTGCAAGCTCTTTTTCATATTTTTTTATTAATTCTTAGCCACTGTAACATAAAACCTCATCACACAGCCATGCTCCAGGCTTCTCATGAATCATCACCTAGGAAGAAAAAGTTCTGTGAAAAGTGAGTATTTTGAGGTACCAGCAGATCAATGACTCCCAATTAAGGTGTCCACTCTAAAGCAGTAGGAAAGAGTAGAAGTGCCTTCCCTTGTCTCACTGGCTTGGATTACCTCTGAAAATCAGAGTAAATGGGCAGGAAAATTCTTCTGGGTGACATCAAGGGAGGAAAGAAAAATGCACACTGTGAATGCACTCTCTAAGCCAATTATGGACATGTTCTTTACATTCTCAAACACAGACCTGCATGAGTTAGGTCTTCTCTCATAGAGACTAATTAAATGTCATTTCAAGTACTTGTCTTTTTTTGATCATCTGTTAAATATTTGTGTTTTGCTGACATGACGTTCCTTTCTTTGTGAGTTTAGGCACCACAATAGTGTCTCACAACTTGAACAGTAGCTTAAATGGCAAATGAGCATTAAAAAAGTTCAGAGAGTAACTTTGTTTAGTTACTTCAAAAAAAACACAACAAACTGTGTGAATTAATTTAGGAATTTGAATGCTTATTACAATATCCTGGAGGTACAGAGGATTCTGGGAGCAAAAAGTCTTGAATTGAGATTGTGAATTCCTATAGATTATGACAGCTGGGAGGACTGACTTGTGGTTCAAGTAATTAACTGCACCTCTTCAGATGTTTGAAGAGATGGCTGTAAGCAAATTGAGTGTAAGAATACTGTCCCACATGTGAAAATACTCCATAAATATTCTTGAGCCATCCAGAGACAAAAAAAGATCCATCTGAATACATAGTGGATGATTCTTTTCACAAAACATAGATTATATTTCCATAAATTACCTGGAAAGCTCTATGAAAATTAACATTCATTGTAACCTGAAAGTAGTGAACTAATGCATGGTATTGAGGAAAGAGGATGGAACAAACCCCTAGACAGGCTCAGAGAAGATGGGAAATGGGGATTGGACTTTGACAAACAAGAGATGCTCTCAAAAATGTGATATATGCAATATATGATATAGCTGAGATAATGATATACTGTTCATCTCTATTGTTGGTATTATACTGGACAGAAAATAAAATCATCTTCAGAGTAAGTTGTGTAACTCAGCACGTTACTTTGCACTTCCCCTGCTATTTTGCCATATGGACTTTCACTTGTAAATGTGTCAGTGCACATCTTCCACCTGTGGAGGCATTCAAGGTTACATACTTTTTTCTCCATTTTAATTAGGCTGAAATGCTAGACCAGGAAAAAAACTTCTGGGAATGAATACATACTGTTCTTGTGCTGGTTTTTGGAGATGAACTGTTTTCCCCTCTGCCCCCACAGTGAGTATACTGGATGTCTGCAAGAACATGAAAAAGCCAGGACCACTGACCCAAACTGTCCAAAGAGATATTCCATAAATACGATGTCATGTTCAGCACCAAAGACTTCAGGAAAGGAGTAGGATAGGGGACATTTGTTCTCATTGACTCTGTCTTACCAAGTAACCATTCTGTGTGCTAAGCTCTTCCCTGAAAGCAGCTAAATATCTGCCTGCCAGTGGGAAGCAGTAAATAAATTCCTTAATTCAGTTTTCTTGGGTGTGCAGCTTTGCTTCACTTATTAAACAGTCTTCATCTTGGCCCCCTCATTTTCAGCTTCTGATCTTGCAGTTCTTTGCCCCGTTCTGCTTGGGCAGGGCAGACTGGGGCAAGCAGGGTGGGTACTTAGCTGCTGGTCAGCCCACCACATGCTCTATCATCAATATTGTGATTACTTAGAGAAAAGTCTTTTGCAATTCCAAAGTCAGATTTTTTTTCCTTTTTTGCAGACGTCATTCTGTGGTATACGAAATACTACAGAATATTCTAAAACACATAAAAATTTCTAAAGATACATAAAAACTGTAAAAGTCATCCAGCACCAGTGGCTTTCTTGTATTTGAATCTAAGTAAATCTATAGGGGAGAGACAAGAAATGTTTTACTTAATTGCATTTGGAGATCTCACTTTTTGTTACTCTGCTCATGTTGTTGGGTCTGTGTGTTGTTACTTCCTGTATGCCACGGACTTTCTGCAAGAGGATATTTTGGGATGGTGACCTCCAAGAGAAAGCCATAGGACTCTAACTCAAGGCCTTTTATCATCCCAGGAGATGCCCAGGACTTTTTCAAGTAGTAGCTGCCACATTTGAACACTCTTGAATGGCAAAAGGAAAAACATTGTCCAGTCATGGGGTATAAGTGAAAAACTCTGTAGCCAAATAAAAGTATCTGAAGGAATAAACTTTCTGGAGATTATTGAAAAGATAGTGTACAGTGCACATCTTGTTTAGTATTACATGAATAGAATCAGTTTAATACTAATTATGTCTGGAAAATTCATGGTTAAGATATTCCTGGGTATCATCACAGAATAATGCTGTGAGAGTAATTTCAAGGATTACAACCTACACTTTAGAGCTAAAAGGAAATGCATAAAAAATAACTATACTTGTAAATAATCTGGTTCTCTAATTTTTTTTTTTAAAAAACCCACATATTTAGTAGTTGGAAGTGTTCTACTTCTGTTCCCACACGGCTAAACTGGAGAGAAAACATACTGGTCTCTGTCAGATGTTCCAGACAAAACATTCCTGGTGTAGTTTCGCTTAGTCTCGACAGTTTAACAAGAACAAGTGAGTTCTGAGAAAGCCCAAGCAAAAAATATGGATCAAATATATTTTTCTGTCATATTGTTTCCGGAAGACTCACACAAAATAAGGTGTGTATCACGCAGAATCTAGGAATTTAAATTTGTATCTAGGAGGATTTAAATTTTGTTGTTATCATAATGTTAGTGACACACAACCTGTAAGTTGGACATGTTAAAGAATGTAAAAAAGCAAAGTTTTTCTCCTTTAAGGTTTAATAACATTTTATTTGACGTTATTAAAGCAAATATCCATTTAAAGTAATATAATGCATACTTCAAAGACTACAAGCAATGAACTTATTTGGAAAGATTTACTTTTAAACTGTCAACAGTCAAGGCAAACTGAATTTACTGAAAGCAGAGAAAAAAATCAGTAAGCCAAGACTGAAATACAATTTCTAGCATAGTGACAAGTAGCCACTAAATAGAGAGCAGTAGAAGAATTACACATTTAATTTGTTACACGTGCCACATATTTTTCTTCTACCGTAGTACGAAAAATATCTTACTTGATGTCACAGAGAAGAGCCACTCCTCTCAGAATCCAGTGGTCTGGAGACTTTGCTGTCTTTAAAAATACCTCTGTAATAAAGTTCAAATCTGTCCTCTTGGGCTTCTTGTAAAGGGGACAAACATAGAGCTTGGCATCCCTAGGTCTGGTTGAATCAACAGCAAACATATGGAGCACAGGCAGCTGGACAAAAAGAATCTTTGGTGTAGACTCAACGAGTATGCTTCTTCGTTTGTCCCAACCTGCACCTTCCAAGTAGAGCCCATAGATATATACTCCTTCCTGTGTGAAGAGGAAGCAGATACATCACAACATATGAAGCATAATAATTGGCTTAAACCATTAAAAGAAATATATGTTTTATAGCAAAAAAATCTGACATTGAATCTCTTCAAACTATTTCATTTTAAACTATAATATAATCCTTTTTCAGAAGATAATGCTACTGAAATGGAAGGCAACAAAAGTTATTTAATAAAGCCTATATACTACAAAGTTTCATGTAAACTTTACTATAAATTCCAAAAATCAACAGGTGGTACAATGAAACAGTTATTTTAATTAAATATTATTCTAACTTAATTAAAATCTTCATACTTAGTGTTTGGCTTTATGTTAAGCAAAAACATGAAGGTGAAGACAGTAGTAACTTTTTGCTCTATGAATCCAAAATAACACAGTGATCCATAATATAAATTAAATACCAAAATTAATACTGAAACATCTTTGCATGTCATACATACAGAAGGTGGTGATGTGATTTCTTCTCTGGTTTGCTTTAGCACGTCATTATGTACTGCAACTTTATCTAAAGCCCAGTCTTTATGTGCTCGAGTTGCTTCTTGTTTCATTGCTGTCAGGAATCCTTGAGAAATTAAACCAGACATTCAGTATTTATCTCACATGATAAAATAAAATCTTGCTCAGTTATTAGCATGATTCTGCACTGAACTTATAGACAGATAATCAGAGTTGTATTGAAAATGAGCATCCTGACTAATGATAGCAAACTTTGCTTTGGGACCAAAATAGGAACAAGTGACCAAAGTGGCATAGTGTGCATTACACCAAGAAAAATATTTTAAATGGCACGTACTTTTTTTCTTCTATTAAATTACTTTATTAAGAAATATTTGGTTAGGACACTGACTTACAAATTGTCATAAGGCAATCAACTACAGGATCCATGATTAAGGTGTTTTTCAAGAAAGAATTTCAAGGCAAACAAGCTATCCATTGTGTGAGCTGATGTTTAAGTAAAGGCAACTTAGCTAAAAGGTGGGAGTGTTTTAAATGAAAGAAGTAGAATGGATTTCATTGATGGAAAACAGAAAATATGTGTCTGAATATGATAATAAAATAACTGTGTGAGTGTGGGGAATCTAGTCAATGCAGTGCCTATAAGGAATGAAAAATGTATGTTTTGTTAGGGGAAGAAAGGGTGTCAGATGGAAATGAAAGTAGAGGATGACATGACTGAGCAGCAAGTTAGGTGATTTTTTTAGTATTGTTTTGAACAGACTTTACAGAAGTTTGAAATAAGAAAGGTTTGAGATGCAAAGGGCTGAATAGTTAAAGCACAGATGATTGAGCAGCAAAGAGGTTTGAATGTGTTCTAACAGAAAAAGCTACAAAAACAGAAACACCAGTACCAAACACCTGGTTGTTTCTCTGTGTGTCAGAAGATAACAATGAAATCATCAAAAACTCGGTATCTGCTGTTTTAAGCTATGAGATGAAGAACTGCTTGGAATTGAGAGTCATGATAGAGATAGAGATTAGAGATTAGAGATTAGAGATTAGAGATTAGAGATTAGAGATTAGAGATTAGAGATAGAGATAGAGAAGTTAACATAGAGAAATGCATACTTAATAGTGAATTTCCTGGTGAGCAGTATTACAAATACACTGTGATATTACAAATGTACTCACCTCACCCCTACCCACAGCACACATTTTGCACTTAGCAAAACCTCTCTCTAGCTGCAGGACTACTTTTGAGGTTTTTTAGCACAGAGGTTAAAGCAATAATAAAGTCCAAGGCCATCTGTATCTCAGGTTTGTTGCCTCTTAGGCCAGATGTTTTAGTTTGTCAAAAGAACATAGTCCATTATCTTTTACACCACTCTGAGTGCTGCCTTTAAATCACCAGAGATCAGTATGCTTATCAGCTGTGCCACTTAGGATACAAATGGAGTGATGTTTTGACTGGCATCCCAATACCATTTTTTAATAATAAATTGGGTGTACTCCAGGCACCTCAGCTATTTCTGCAAGTGACATTAAAATAGACTTTGGTATTAGTGCTTTTTACACTTCTGGCAGTAGGAAGGCCAGTAAGAACAGAAGGATCACAAAACAAAAGTAACTCATATAATGTTCAAGAATTTCAGAGGTTAATTCTAATTTAAAAAAAGCAAAAACAACAGCAACAAAAAAAAAACCTCATAGCTGTCACACAGAAGTTTCTTATGAGAATTTTGTATGGGTAGTTGTGAGGTAGCTGAAGGAGATTCTCCTAGGAACACACACCTCATAAGGTAATGGGGTTTTTTAGTCATGGAGATGGTTAAAATTTGTTTTTGTTCCTCTTTCCTCTAAATAGTAAAGATAGCAAACCATAACAGATAATGATAGATAATGTTTACTTGTAGTTCACAGCATATCTTTGTGATATTTGATGAATCTGAAGAAACTGTTCATTAAATAACCTGTGAAATGGATACATTGTAAAACTACATTTTGATGATTCTCTCTGAAAGACAAAGAACTGCTACAAATTCTGGTATACAACTGCACATTCATAGAATCATAGAACAGCCCACGTTGGAAGAGACATAGGAAGTTCTGCTGGTCCAACATTTCATGGAAAAGGGAAGACTAGATGAGATTATCTAGCACTTCCCAATTACATCTTGAAAACCTCCAGAAATGGGGACTCCACCATGTCTCTGATGAGGTTGTTCCAGGGAGAGATTGCTCTTGCTGTACTGTAAAAAGTAATTTTGTTGCTACTGTAACATCTTGCTCTAGATTAAAGCTCTTCCATACTGGCAAGTTACAGTTTGGAATGAGTTGAACAGTTTCAAACTAAAGAAAAATAATATTTTCTATAAAAGCTGTATCATTATCATTAAGTATACTTTCTTTAGAAGCTGTATAATATCATGCTACAATATGTCAGCAAGATTTTTTTATTATTATTTATTAATCGTATGTTTTCCTTCTGTAATATAAAAACTGGTTTTTTGGATCAGACTAAAAGATCACAGACCCATAGAATCACATAGAATGGTTTGGGTTGAAAGGGGTCTTAAAAGTCAGCAAGGTCCAACTCCTCTGCTATGGGCAGGGTCACACACACACAAAAAGAAAAAAAAAGAATTATAGAATTCCACTAGACCAAGTCCAATCCAACCTGGCCTTAGACACTGCTAGGAATGGGGCACCCACACTTGTTTGGGCAATCTGTTCCAAGGCCTTAACCCCTCAAAGTAAAGAATTCTTCATATACATAATATCAGTTCTAAACCTACCTGTTTACAGTTTAAATCTGTCCTCCCTTGTCCTATCACTAAATGCAATTGTGAAAAATCCCTCTCCAGCTCTCTTGTAGCCCCCTCTAGGTACTGGAAGGTGCTATAAAGGACATCCCCAGACCCTTTTCCCCCAGGGCTGATGGTCCCAACTCTCTCTTCCCGCCATCATCAAAGAGGTGCTCCAGCCCTCTGATCTTCATGGCCCTTCGCTGCACTCGCTCCAGTAGGTTCCCATCCTTTCTGTGAGGGCCCCAGAGCTGGATGCAGCACTCCAGGTGGGCTCTCAGCAGAGCTGAGCAGAGCAGAGGGGCAGAGCCACCCCCCGTGACCTGCTGGCCACGCTCCATTCACTGCAGCCCCGGCTCAGGTTGGCTTTCTGGGCTGTGAGTGCACATTGAACCCATTTTTCATCTTGGCTTCTGCGACACACCCTGGCAGTATAACCATTAAATTACTATTCAGTACATTACAACTCAAGTCTTTTCAGTAACATTACCTTGTGGATTAAAGAATCCAGTTATCCAAAACACTTTCGGTCGTCCTTGAAATATCCAAGCAGATAATTGAGCATTTCTATCCAAAAGTTCAGTAAACCAGAAGCCAAGTGTGGAAGACTCCCAAGATACTCTTCTCCATACTTGAGGGATTCGAGCATCATACATGTTATCAAGTGCATCTCTTAAATTCTGTAAGAATTAAATAATATTCAAAGTAAATAAATCAATTTAATAGTTTAAAGCACAGCATTCCATATGTAGTAAAAGTACTTTACTTGCCTCACTCATAACAATAGTTCCTTCTATGGCTAGTTTCAGATCATTCAAACTGGTGCGGACAACTGTGATCACTTTCTGCATGCGGTCAATTTCTTGACGAAGAAAAATATTCATAGAGTTAAGTGCTCCCATTTTAACTAAACGAGCCTTTACCTAAATTATAAAAGCACAGAAGAAATTTAGTTAGGTCTAAATTGTTGAAATGCCGTTGTAGAATGCAACATCTTAACTTTCTGTGTATTCAGAACAGTAAATATTTGATTTGTATATTATTCAACTAACATTTATCCCCTTAAAACTGCTGCAGTTTTTACTTTTTATCTGATACTACCCAATTGCTCATTATTTTACTAGAACAGGACTTCACCCAGAAGGCCCAGAAGACTGCCATCACAAAATGTTGAGACTGATTTTTTTCTGTTTTCACAAGTAGCTTCGGAAGTCCAAGTGTAGTCTCCCTAACATATCCCCATGGCCAATTGTTAGATTACTTGATTTTAGATAAAAATACCTTCATACCAATTCATGCTGGTAGCAATAAGGGAGTTGGTTCCTTACTTGAATCTGCTACTACTTAAGCGATCTTTTATACAATTTGGTGTTTCTTTTTTGGAATATGTAATGTGAAAACTCAACAGAGAGAGCAGTAAAATAAGACTAAGATTAGCTTGCCTCATGAGGTACATAATCTGGAGGAAGTTTCTCTAGCATGTCTTCGGCTGAACGATAAACAACCGATTCTCGAGTTTCTCCAGATCCTCCGCCACTTTCTTTAGGCTGAATGTTGGTAATAGTATCTAGAACATCAGCTGATGTGTTTTTCTGGTATCTGAGAGGATGGGAAACATAAGTTACACAGAATTTTTAATAGTTAATGATAACTTTGTAGGACACAAAAAAACAGTGTGCCATGAAGTCAAATCAAAACTCGCACAAAACTGTTTTCCTTTGCATCCTGCACTAACCATAATACACTGACCATGAAGGTTTGGTTTATTACAGCTTTAAAGAATATGAACTTCCCTCTTCCCTGTTATACACTTGCTGTGTGTCTAATCCAGGAACAAGAAGGAGGGCTGCAAGCTAAGATTGTGAGGTGGCAGAAAACTTATCATACTAGAGATTCTGAGGAAAGGGAAGGAAATGGAATATTCCTGATTAAGATCTATAAAGCTATTTGTTGAGAAGCAGAAACAGAAGTTTTTTAACAAGGAAGAGTATTTGCCTCAATTACTTCCTAAAAGTGTAATGCAGAAACAGGAAAGGGTGGAGGTATAACTGCAAACTGCCCCTTTAATAATGAGTAAATTCATTCTGCTTTGAGATGTTTCAGGAATAATGACAAGGGCTGCTAAATTTACAGCACTGCAGGTAAAAAACTTCTATTTCATAGTGAAGCATGGGCAGTGCTAATGTAAATTAATGTTCTGAGTCAATACAAAAATGTGAATTATATTTGTGTGGCATTGGATAATGAAAGATGGTAGACCACATCAGTCCTTCAACAGAAGAATTATAGGAGTACTTTTGTTACAGTGCTATCCAGTGGCATAGAGCTATGAGAGGAAATAAGAAAGAAAGCCTGAAGTAATGAAGTGTTGGCAATGCCTACTTTTACCTTCTAGAATCAGCTACACAAGAAATGTAGGATATGCATTTATACTGATTCAAAGCCTGGATTTGCATGTCAGCTTTACATTTCAACTTTCATATGGCACCCATCTCCTTCCATAACTTTATCATACATCATTATATAACACATGAAACCAAGGACAGAATGTGTGAACTCCCGAAGCTCTAAAGATGCTTTGGATACAATGTGACAATAGTAGAGAAGCTAGATACTACAGTATTTCAGAAAAAAAACCCAAAAAACTGTGAATGCAATTATAAAGACTATAAATCAGAAAAATAGAAGAAATACTACTGGGAATTTGCTTCTCAGAGGATATAATTTCTGCTTCTAAAACGAGGAATGGTGGGGGCTTTCAAGGTTTTTCATAACCCTTGACTTTAGACTCAAAACTCTCAAGCTTTTTTTCAATTTATGGCCCCATTAAAAGAATGGAAGATTTATTCAAGACCATGTATGAGCAGAAAAGATAAAATTTCTCTTGGACTCATGGCTTCAATGGTAATTTGGATGACATAGTGGTGGTTGTAACCTTTACTTTCTGTCTTGCTGATTTAACAAGTAGTGATTAGAGAGATGTGAACCTTCCTCTTCTCTCTGCAAACACCGTTCTTCCAAGTCTGCTGTCAGACTATTTTATGTAGGTGTAGGTTCCCTGATTATTACATCAATTAAATTATAATAAATTACAGAATTTAAAAAATGGTCTCTCTAAATCTAAAAAATAAATAGAAATAATTTTAAAAAGAAGGCAGTATGCAAACTTAGGGGAAAAGGAGAGAAAGGTTTTTGAAAAATAGCATCAAAGGAACAGAATCAAAGGTTAGTGATATTCCTTTCTTCAATGACACAAGCTAGGAACCTTGTGAAGAGGGGAAATTATGTGAATCCTATATAAATAACAATTACAGTTTGAACAAGACTTTTTTTGTAAATAAAAATTTTAAAAAAAAGACAAAAATATATATCTTGATCTTTACATAATTAAAAATCATTTTCTAGTGCGAAAGTGAGATTAAGATACCAAGAAGAAATTTCATTTACATACCACTGGGACATATTCAACATAAAAACCACTGTGCAACAAAATTTTTCTGGGCTTTGGAAAATCTCCTTTCCCTTTAGATTACAAATAAAATGAAGTATAGATACAAACAATAATGATAAAAAGATGGCAGAAGTCTGTAGAGGAAGTACCATGCTCCTGAGAAGAGAATCAGTTGCATGTGATGGGTTGACCATCATCACATGTAGATATTTATGTGTAGATGTCTCCATAACAGTTTTTTCTCTAGATTGCCCAATTCAGCTCATGTATTTTAGATGTCTGCTTTGTGATGAGAGAAATTGCACTTTACAAAGATCTATATTTCTCTGTTACTGTTAAGGAAGTCTAGAGTAATCATAAAGGAAGCCACAGCAACATTAAATGAATCTTTTATAGTGTCAGTGTTGCCTAAAAGTATGTAAGATAAAGTGCTCAATACCTACTTATATATTGTTTTTCCCCCGGAGCAGTAATGTAAAGTGAATTGTGTCATAAGAAGAAAAAAGAAAATTAATTTTCTATGGATTTGGATTTACTCCAAAAAGCATTATTAAGAATATTTTCACAAGAGTCTGGATGTAACATACCATCATTATTTGATAACTGGAATCTGTGCCAACGGGGATTTTCTGTACTAGAAGTGAAAACTAAGAAAAAATGTGACAGAAACATTTCCTCAGCTTTGTGTAGAAAACACCAATATCTATTGCAGCACGATGTTCAAAACCTTACATTCACCAGCTTTCCATAGCTTAACAAAAATTCAGCTACATTTAAGGCTTCAGTAGGGAACCAATTGGGAAAGGGTTTTGGCAGAAAATTGTCAGAATATTCCTTTCCTGCTCAGATACCTCTTAAGTATGTGTCTTTTGCAGAGCCTATGATTCATACAGCAAGTTAAAATCATTCTCAATGACTTCAGGTGTTAATCCTAAATGAAAACATTGAAATTCATTGAAGCCTTACAATTGGAACCAACTGATTGAGCTTTTGGCTGAACTGTAAAACTGCCACAGTAAATTAGTGAGAGAGAAGATTTTTCTTGTCCTCAGTAACAGTAACATGGAGAGGTCTTGGCTGTCTCAGGGTTTCAATTCTAGTAGTCATCCTTCTGCATACTCTGATATGAGTTGACAAGATATTATGAGGAGAATTTGAATGGAACTTTATATATTGTATGGCATCTTAATCCATTTGGTCTGTGCATTAAAGATGAAATTCAGACACAGTAGCTGTGCATAATTGCTTGTAAGAGACCATGAAAAGACATGGAAAAAAGCATGAAGCTGTTGAGCATTTTCCCCGAACTCTAAAGAAATACCTATGAGGCAAAATCTACAGGAAAAAGAAAAAAGGGCTAAACTAACAGGAATGTGCGAGGTACCAAGAAGAAGAAAAACTGAGCACTAAAAAGAAACCAGAGAGCCATTCCTACTCACTAAAGCTCCCCCAACAGTGTTAGTCTCAAGTTTCCTCCTATAAATTAGCTCCCCTACAAGCCTAATTTTGGATCTAAAGCACGTCTCTCTTCAAGACTATGTTTAGTTCTCTGTTAAATCTTGGCTCTTCTTTCTTCTTTAATCATTTCTGGGAGGGAGGTCTTGAAAGTACCACAGAATGACTTGAAACAGAATCTCCCCTTAGATTCTTTCCTTCACAAGCATATATTAACAGCAGTGTGTGCTAGGCAGAGACAATAAAACTGTGTACGCTTCTCACAGCATACTTAGAATACAAGCCTCTTGACATGGCATCAGCCTCTCAACTTTGAGACTGAAAAATTGTGGGAAATTATTGTTTCATCCAAAAATATTAGATGATGTTAGGTTTTCACAGCAGCTCTACCTTTGAATAACATTTGTTTTATTTAATAGTAGAAAAATAGCTAGGTGAAGAAACAATGAATGTGGAATGTGGACATACTGCATATGAAAATGCAGTATTTCATGAAAGAATTATAAAGAACTTCAGTGAAAAAAAAAGATTATATTCATATCCTTTCACAGGGCATATAATATTAGAAATAAAGGGCAAGATGTTACACAGATTATTTGGAATGAAAGAGTGAATTCAGTCAAAGATAAAATTTTAAATGGAGCTTGTACTTGGTGCAGTTGAAAAGCCTGTTTTAAATAATGGAAATGGTGAGACTGATTGGAAACTAAGTTTGTAGTTGCATCCAAAGACATGCTTGTAAACCAAATGACTATCCAGAGAATCATTTAACAAGTGTGCACAGAAAAATAAACTGCTTGAAACAGAAGGCAAATACTAGAAACTTTCTCTAGCTGAACTGTATAGAACCACCTATCACATGTTCATATAAAAGTTTAATAATGCTGTCAATTAAAAAAAACAAAATCATGAGAAGTAATAAGAGTTCCAACTGCTTTAAAAGTACATGTAAAATGTAGCTGAAGATAATGCATTTATAACAATGTACATACACAGAACGTTCCACTCAACAGAGAAATTCACATGAATCCCAAGTTTCCTCTGAAAAATATAATTTACTTAAATATTTGATAGGGATTTGTTTCCAAATGCTAAAAGAAATATTCTCCGTTTTCAATATGTTGAGACCTACTTACGTAATATCAGCATTGGGATGGAGACCAAACACCTCTGGAGTGTCCATGGCAGGGAGTAACTGGATGTAGTCAAAGTACTGTTCCAGGGTTTTGCATACTGGAATTTTATACCCAGTATAAAAGCAGAAAGCACTGTCAAACATATTTTCAGTAAACCATACCTGTGAAAGATCCATGGGGAAAAAAGAAACACAACAATTATTTTGCTACTTAGAGGGCTTTTTAATCTCACTTTTACTCTTTGAGGATTAGGGTTCTTGTTTCAGCTACTGCATCTAATTTTACTTTAATACAACTGTAAATCATTAAAAATTATGTCTACTAAGTCTGACTTCCAGCTAAGTCTTTTTAAACTTCTGCTCCTCACTGAAGAGGAACCAAGGGGACAACCCTCACTGCCAAAGAATGATGATTTGAAAAATTCATTTTACTGTGAAAAGCCTTATAAACTAGTGAAATTCATATTCAGCAGAAAGAAGGCCTTCTGATTCCTGTATTGCAGCTGCCAATGAAAATGCCAAATCAGTGTATTTCCAAGGTCTCCTACCCTTGCAAAGCAATTAAGAAGACGCTTGTCATAGTCATCTGTGACTCGGCCTCCATACTGTACTTCTCCAATCATGTAGCGTACTGTGTTCCACGAGATCCCCTGGATGCAAGTAAAGTGCAGGAAAGACTGTAGTTACTATATGTAAGAAGAAGATTGTAATTTAAATATAATCTGAAGCTCATCATTTTCTGAAATGTAAACTGAAAAAATAATATAAAGATAATACTTTATTTCGAATGTATTTACTGAGCTCAACTCTGTAATTTTATAGAAGAGTTGGGCTTGATCCTGCTGTTATAAATATAGAATCACAGGATCATTTGGCTTGGAAAAGACCTTTAAGATCCCCACGTTCAATCTTTGACCAAACACCAATTTAGACCATGCCACTAAGAGCCATCTCCAGTTGTTTCTTGAACACTTGCAGGCACAGTGACTCCATGGCCNCTTGTATGACCTGAAATCACTGACAGCTGCTATTGCTTCTCTTCTTACCTTCCATTCTACCCTCCCCACCCCTTCTCCCTATTTCTCCTCTTTCTCTCTTGGCCAAGTGCTGCTTCCTAAGGAATGGCTATTCCCTGCTCAGTAGTAGAAGACCAAATGGTAGCTGTAGAGAAGTTTGATTGGCTCTGTCAAACTCAGTAAATATTTTAGCTCCTTTTCCAAAACAGACAACATACAGACTTGTTAGTTTTGGATATAATAGTGAAAAAGAAAAACAAATTTTACAGTTCTTANATCTCCAGTTGTTTCTTGAACACTTGCAGGCACAGTGACTCCATGGCCTTCCTGGGCTGTCCATTCCTATGCTTGACAACCCTTTCCACTAAGAAAATTCTCCTAATATTCAGCCTAAACCTCTTCTGGCACAGCCTGAGGCTGTGTCCTCTTGTCATGTTGCTGGTTGCCTGGGAGAGGAGGCTGCTCCCCCCACCTGGCTACAGCCTCCTTTTGGGGAGGTGTGGAGAGTGACAAGAGAGCCTCCTTTTCTCC
>VYXD01005502.1:1362346-1387057 GCA_013397195.1 Hylia prasina | reverse complement strand
AGTTCTTAACAAACATGTATTTTTACATGCATGACAGCACATAAAATATTTCAGCTTGATTTTCTTGCAGAAAATCTCAACCTTCATTCGAAGTGGCACTTAATGAATAGCAATGAGTAAATTATAATAAACATGAGGTAAAAACAATTGCTGATGCCATACAAAGCATTAAAATGTACTATATACAGACTTTAGTATTTACCTTCTTGATGTCAATTTTTTTTAGGTGATTTTGTATAAACTGAACACTGGCTGTAAAGTCTGCTGAGTTAAATTCATAGGGAATATTCCAACCCAAAGGTCCAAACTTGCGTCGCTCCTTAGGAATAGAATTAAAACCAAATATATTTATGAAACAATTATAATTTTCTTTCCTTAATAAATTTCAATAATTACAATACCAGCAGAGTAAAGAATTGAACTGGAGAAGAAAGGTAGCTGAGGAAATGGCTGTATGCCTCATACACATCAATAATACAGCTAAGTTATACCATGAGGGATAAATATTTATATAAAAAGCACCAAAATCATTTATTAATAATTTTACTAATCAATTTATAAGTCATGGGTTTGCAATGCCTCACTTCTGTGTGGCTAATGAGATTTTTTTATTAAGTAATTAATTAATTTAGCATTGTACAGTTTTTAATTTCTTTTGACATATACTATCAACTAATGATGGTTTCAAATTTTAAAGCTCCTATATTTATGCTCAGTTTTACAAAGCCTTCTATATTGCCACTTTTGTCTTATTGTTTCAAGATGTTTTTTTAATGTACATTTTTCAAAATTCACAAGTTTATTTTAAGGTTGCCACCATTACATTATTCAAATTTATTATTGCATACCTGTTTGGAATAAAAAAATAGTTAACTATGAAAGTAAAAGAATAAATATTCTGTAGTCCAAACACTTCAAATATCCAGCACTATTAGATTTCTCACAAAATTTGTTAAAGCAACATCAGTTAAATTGCTCAATGATTTTTTTTCAGAATGTAGAACAATTTAATTCAAGAATTTAAGAACTAAGTTTCTGAATAATGCTGAAATTTATCAAATGAATAAATTACATTTTAAAATTAACTAAGTGATAATATATTTATCAGATTTTATATTACCAGCAATCACTGACAGTCTTTGACACCTGAAGTAACATTTAGGCACCCTAGTCACAATGTTTAAAAAGAACTAGAATGAAAAAAGCCCCCATCTTTTATTTTTCAAAATCAAATCTTTTTTATAAGCAGACAAGACAGCATTAACCAATAATACCATGCAGAAAATTATAATGATTTCCTGCCAAGTTTTTTGAATTACTTCTTAAGCTATATTTATCATAACGATCTTGTCACCAAAGGATATTAAGAATTGGTCAGTTTAAAGGCAGGATATGTATATATTGTTTGTTGGCTGGTAATCCATAAATAAAATTTCTTAATAGATGAAGAGCTGCAATAGTTTTAAAAAATACTGATGGGTTGAATAGGCATAGATCTTCTAGTTCCACAAGAACAGTATAATCCTGAGGCAGTACACAGAACAACTTTTTCACTGTTTAGATTTTCAGAAGAAGGAAAATAAGGAAAATAATGCACAACGTTGTATCTTAACAGTGAACATCAACAAATATTCCTTCTCTCACCTTCTGCCTACACCAAAAGTACAAGATGCTCAGTAGAACATAAGGCAGTGTTTTATAACTATTTTGAGATCCTTGGTGAACAGGAGGTACATTCGGAGAGCTCAAATTATTAGTATTTATTGTCATCTCAAAAGTTATTTTTCTTTAAAGTACAATGTATAGAAATCATTGTTCTCACACCAGAATTAATGTAGAAAACACATTGACACAGATATGACAAGAATTTTATTTAATTTTAGCCATCTAGAAAATAGCTACTCTAAGTTAGGCATCTGGATTGCCTTTAAAATCAATGGAGAGAAAGAGAGATATATGTCTAGAAAAATATTCACTCTCAGAGAAAGACATCTGTGACAGCTAAGCTGGTTTTCTGTTTCAGCAAGCTTATCTGTTTCTATTGACTACAGAGAGAATTTTTTCCCGTATACCCAATGACTAACTTTAAATCAGCTGAAGTTAGATGAGAAAAAAAAAAATTCTAAATGCCTATCATATGAGAATTGTTTAAAAGCTATTAAAAATAAAGAGAAGATAATGAACTTTGAAATACAGATTACATAAATTAAAGCTTTAGTCCTGCAGCATGATGCTATGACAAATATTAGAATGTGTTTTTTCAGGAACCTCTATTAGACTGTCTCCATGTATTATACCACTATTTGCAAACCTTTTAAGAAATACCTGAACAGTAGAATGAAGGAAAGCTACAGTGTAAAGTAAAGGTTTCCACATAGGCAGGTTGCTAACATTTAACAGATCCTGACTAATTCCAGAAAATGTTCTTTTCAGTCCAGCACGTATACCTTGTGGAGGTTCATTTGTGAACTTTATAGCAATCTGTCACAAGAAAAATATAAAAGAATTGGATTTGTTTACTGAAACAAAAATAGCAACAAATTAAAACGTCACAACTACTAGTTATAAATAAAATGTAAATTACTGAAGGCTTGTAGAAATAAGTTGATGTGTACTTAAACTGCATAAAAGGAGTACACAGAATCATAGAATAGTTTGAGTTGGAAAGGACCTTTTAAAGGCCATCTAGTCCAACCCCCCTGCAATGATCAGTGACATCTTCAAAGAGATCAGGCTGCTCAGAATCCTTTCTAACTTGATCTTGAATGTTTACAGGGATGGAGTATCCACCACCTTTCTGGGTGCCACCTGTTCCAGTGCCTCACCACCCTCATTGTAAAAAACTTATTTCTTATAGTTAATCTAAATAAAACGTTCACTTTAAAACCAGAATCCCGTGCCCTGCTGCAACAGGCTATACTAAAATGTCTGTCCTCATCTTTCCTATAGATATAGATATAGGTCTCTTCAAGTACCGCAAGACTGCAATAAGGTCTTCCCAAAGCCTTCTCTTCCACAGTCATACTAGATTCTTAGTCTACCAAGGATTTTAAACATAGACCTTTAATTTCTGCTGGTTAAAACCATCAATGACACTTGGCCATGGACCAAAAAATTTTCAGCAATGACATAAAAGCAGTCACCATGCTTTTCAGAAGGCTTTTATATCCCTGATTGAATGATGGAAGAGAACCATCTAATATAAATGACAAGAACAGCATTGTATTTCTGTTCCCAGAATTTCACAGTAAATACAAAGAAATCTCACTCCTCCTCAGATCGGATCTTTGTGTTCACAGTGGCTGCTCTGGATTCTGTGGCTGTCTACAGCAGCATATTAGATTCACCAGAGAATGTTCCTGAGCACTGCGGTTAGCAGGCATTGAATCCATATTTGTGGCAGTAAATTGCCGCAGCTCCTTAGAATTCAGCCCCTTAGCTTCATGCAAACTGCCTAATGGAAAAAGTGGCCTCACAATTTTAATTTTCAAACCACACCTGCAAATTATTTGGAAAAGTGCTAGTTTACAAAGGTTTTCACATGAGAGAATGCTGTAACTACTTACCCCTATGGTCTATTGCATTCCAGGGCAGGATAAAGCACATGGAGCAGTTTATTAGTTCACACACAGACTGGCCCTACCAGAATCTCTGTTGCTCGAGAGAGCTACAAATTTTGGAGGACCCCAAATTAAAATAAAGGGATTTTTTTTTTCATCCAACTGTAAGCACTTATCTGTCTAACTTGAGTATGGACACACTGTGTTTTGTACCTGTTACTGTTGGACTGAATTGGAACACTTGAAAATCAATGTTTCCACATTTCAAAGGATATCGTGTTCAGTTTTTGATGAAAATTCTATATTAAAAAAAGGCAAAGTAAATAGTTCTCTTTTCTTCTGAGAGGGGGCTTTGGTTTGTCAATTATTCTTGCTCTGGAATCCCTGAATATGTTAACATTTTACACAGGTAACGTGACACAGTATAGTGGGAAATCACATGTGAAATATTTGGGATAAATGCAGTGAAGGTTCATCTGAGTTCTCTTTTCTCACTTTCAGCAAACTGTATGTCCATATACCTCACTATTCGTGAACCCCTTGGAGATGCAGTATGATTTCATTTTCTGTTGAGAGAACATAGGATACACCTAGCTTTCCATGCACAGACCATGGTGACAGACAATTCTTACTCAAGGTTGTCTCTAGACTCTTTCAAGACAGGAGTCATTCCCCCTTCACATCCTGGATATCAGGTGAGGTATCTATTTTTATTCAGAGAGAATGAGAACTCTAAGGAGACTTCCCCTGTTTTATTAGAGGAAAGGGACAACATACAACTATTACAATAGATATTAAGTAGCATTATGACCGGCTGTGAGAGTGCTGGGAACCATCATCAGCGACTTAAGCATACTTTGTAAGAGTTTAAGTCATTTTTCCTGGTCCTGAAAAAAGTGTATCTTTGAGATCTACAGAACAGCCATTTATAGTTCATCCAAAGAAATTGGGTAGATGATGTTCTCTGAGATGTGTTATCTATCTGTGTTCTGTCCCATTTATACTTTATGTATTTATTATAGGAGGATCTGAAATCTTTCTCTGGAAGAACATTTGTAGGCATTAATCTGTCCACAAGGCTTCTGGTTGGGCAAAAAGGGATACAAGTAAAGCCAAATAGTTTTGACTGAAGTGCTTCTGTGTACAGAATTAGTGTGGACTCACATATACATAATGCATCATCAAGAATTTCCAGTTACTGGTAAGTAACCATCCTGTCTGAGGTGATAATTGCATGGTAACACAAGTCCATTTTTTCTTGATGTAGGGGTTTTTTCCCTCCATTTTTTTCACTGCCATTTACATGATTAATTTGAATAATTTTCATGAAGTACCTGAATTAAATATTTGAACAAACCTGTAACAGTGTAATCGGGAATTTAGGATGTTGTTCAGTAGTTATCCAAACCCTAAATGTGTCATTCTGGATCTCAGCAGTAAGGAGTGTCTCCAGTAATTCCTCCATGAAATCCAGTCCAAGGTGACAATTCTGAAGTAACACCCAGCCTCCCTAAACAAGGATATCAACTATTACCATATAAAATTTAGAACAAATTATTCATACTGCTAAAGCCAACTGTCTATATAAGAATCAAATTTGGTTTTCCATGTAATTTTTTTTAAAACTTTTGTTCTGTTCCCGAATATATATATTCTCTTTTAATATTATAGGATATTGGCACAGATAAAGCAAATAGGATAAGCTAGTACAAAAGTTATTTCCATATTCTGTTGTTCTCAATGAAAATAACATAACCAGACTCAATACTGTAAGTAAAGTATCAGTGCTATCTAGTGGCAAAAAGAAGTTCCTGTACTCTCCCAGCAAAACATCAGTGATAAGCAATTCTGTCCTCAGATCCCAAAGAATGTGAGCGCAAAAGTAACAGCTGAAATTTAAGGAATACATATTTTTTAAAAAACTGAATTGTTAAAAACATAATCTAAAGTAAGTGCAAAGAGGTGGTAGTAAGATTTGAAAAGTTTCTAACTCCAATTAGTTTATATGCAATAAAGGCATTTGCATGAAATTCTACCTCCACATATTTTGATCTTATTCATCTCTCAAATTGCATGAAAGCTCTAGTTGAATTATTGTCTCTCTAAACTTCTGGTTATGAATTTAAATTCAATCAGCTTTTTTAGCATCACTTTAGAAGCCTGATGAATTAGAAGCCTGATATTAAAATGGGACATTATTTAATCAGTTCTAAACAGTGATGGACAGTGGATTTCATTACAGCTTGTAATTTCATTTTAGCAATTTTGTTTTAGCTCATTTAAAAAGACCACTAACTGTTGGTGAAAAAATGTAATTGAAATATTTATGGTGAATTGATGGATATTAAAAAAAGATTAAATGAAGGTGTTTTTTTCCTTCTTCTATGGGGATCAACTTTTTTGAGGGAGATCTTTAATCAATTTGGTACATTTCCAAATGAATCAGACTTAGTTTTTGAAAATTATCATCTTGTAACACAGCACAGCAGTTGTAATCATATTATATACTCTTGGCCAGAGGTACAAAAAAACCAAATAGATATTTGTCTTCATATTCACTAATTCTGTTTTGTAGTTTCAAATCTGATGTTCACATGTCCCTCCCTTCAGCACTAAGGCATGTAGTTCAGAAATTGTTACTGGTAGCTCTACTGGATTGTTGTTTTGACTGTCCTTGTTCTTCAACCTAAGGGCCAAAGAAAGGAAGGAATGCTCCAGTTTGCAATGAGTTGGGAATTGACAGAAAGAAAGAAATTGACACGCAAAGAAAGAAATATTAGAGGTATATGTACACTTGCATTTAATATAAATTGTCATTTGCCATAAAGAGATTGCTTTTTTCTCTTTTCCCGAATTGGTGTACATCTATATGCCAATACTCATGTTCTGCTCTCTATTGGTGGAGATATTCTAGCCTTCCAAAATACACATATATGATTCCCCATATTTCGAGTAGTTTGCAGTCAACTATGGCTGTATGTCTTCATTTTCAAGACTGTCCACAACTCTTGAAGTGTCCAGCTGACCAGAGGGTACCATCTTTGCACTATAACTTTTATATTGTATTTGAGGTTTCAATTACCATCTCTCTGTAGCTGCTACTTAGGTTTTTTATGATTTTACTGTTGGAGAATATCATCTGCCATAACAAAGTACATACAACATTTAAAGAAAAATTCATATGTATTGTTTAGAAATTCTTAGACATGCTTGGGAGTCAAAGCCAAAGGATTGACAATTAAGGAAACAAAGAAGAGCCACTAAATGCTGATGAGTAAGAGGTCCTTTCACTAGCAGAGTTGTAAGGAAAATGTGAAATAGTATTAGGAGTAAGAACATACTTCTATATCTACAGCTTTAAGCTATGTGTACACTCACCATTTTATTTAGTAGAACCTATGCAACATCCAGGTATCTCTTATATGGGAGGGGAAAAAATGAAAAAAATTCTAATAAAGAGGTGGGATCTGCAGGACAGGACCAGGACCCAATGTCCTTTCACCCTTGGTTAATAGTACAGTGACAAGTAAGGAATGTGCTGCTTTTGGGAAGCTGCTCAGTGGCATTGCTCAGAAGTATTGGCTTGGACTCCACTGTCACATATATATGCCAAGAGAAATGTTTTCAAACTGAGGCATTCAAAAAGACATGGTCACCCTGAGATATGCTTGATATTAAGATGAAAATGCAAAATATCATAGAATGCATGCTAAAGGGGTGCAAAAGAACACCAAAACAGACAATCAATTTATATTGCCATGTTTTTTCCCCACCTGTTCCATTGACACCTCCATGAGTTTGCGTGCATGAACCTCTTGACCCTGGCCCATTGAGATGGTCCTACATTCTATGACATATTTGACAATATAAGATTAATGAACCCACAATATTGGGAAAAAGTAAGAATTTCAATTCAGTCCAAAAACCAGTGATATAAATACAGCACAATTAAATAAATTTAACGCAAAAATATATACTTTTGAAAGCAGAATCCCTTCACCATCATATTATGCTGTTATGTATAAATTTTCTAAACACTGACATTTTGTATAATAACATCAAAATACACATACATAATACTTACAGAAGTTAAAAACTGTGACTAATGTTATGACAGTGAATGTGAATTTGTGCCAAATTTCAACAACGCCAGAGCATTTGAAATAAGAACAGAGATTTTTCTCAAAGTGTACATAAACACAATGCCAAGATGTTAAACTGCCATTTATGAACATACTAATGTGACTAATGTCAAGAAAATATGGGATCTACTCCCAACTGAGTTTGGATTCACACCTTTTCAAAACTTCATACAATGTAGAACTAAAGTCCTGAATATATAAGTGTAGATGTTGTAGCTATTTTTTGCTACAAAGTAATCTTCTAAGCAGATTTCTGATTTTAAGTTACCTGCAGTTAAGAGTTAAAACACGAAAATATTATTGCCACATAAGAGAATTTTAAAAGAATTAATTGCTTTACAAGATAGGAATTTAAAAAGTTATTATCACCAGGAAGAATGATAGCAATTTATTAAAAAAAGACTTGAATTACTGTCCAACTTCACACAGAATGGTTCTTAGCATACTATCTTCTATTTAAAATATTATTTTGTCCCTAAGATGATGTTTCAGGAACAAAAAGCAGTGCAAGAGAATTTAAGAAATACTTCTGAGAAAAAAAATATATCTGAAATTACTTACACTGCCCCTCTGTGTATGACATATGACAATGAATAATTAATTTCATACCCAAATGAAGCTTCCTAGACAAGGAATTAATCTGATCAGTTGGGTCTGATCCCATAGACAAGAAACAGATGAGAGGTGTTCGCATGTCACTTTCTTCCCAAGTTTTTCTTAAATTCAAAATAACCGGCTCTGTATATTTCTCATGCAAGGAACTTGCAATATATTTCCTGGCTTGGGAAAGTGTTCGGTCTGGACACCAAGACCTAGAAATTAAATTACATACAAATATATAAATTCACTGCCTCTTCCTCCAAAATAAGATTCAAATTAGAAATTCTGGTTTTTTATAAAATAGAGGAATTTTTTTAATCATAAAACATGCACATAATCATAAAACACATACACACACATTCATATATATGTTTGTAGGTTTGTCTTTACAGATATAATAACAGGCAGAGCTGGTGGTTTTCCCTTCCCTTATGGTACTTTCCAGTTGCTTAAAATTTTGCCTTAACTGTTTGCATTAGAGTTTTCTGTTCTAGGCACCTTCATTAGGTTGGGACACTCTTCATTTTAAACAGAACTTTTGTATTTGAAAACACAAAGAGGGAAATGTTAAGATTGTTTTTGCTCTTTAGTAAAACTGTAGACGATTCATTGGGTCTGTTAGTCTGTTAGGGTACAAACTCAATTCTTTTGCACTGGATTGCATTTGTGTTGGTAATGAGTGCTTTTCCTATGGAAAAACAAACAAAAAACTACTTTTGGATAAAATATATTACTTTGAAAATCTTCAGTTTTTGAAAATTATTTAAATGCTTAGGACTTAGATGGTCCCCTCCCCATTAGGGTGTAGAGCATTTAATAATATGTTATTTCCACCAGATTCTAGCCTTTTTTTTACTGCACAGGTTTAATCTGCTCCAAAGGCAAATCACAGTCTAGTAAATAATATTGTTGGGGTATTTCATAGTACCTCTGATTTATTTATTACAGCACTTGAAAGTATACAACAAATGGAGGAAAATATGATCTCATGCATAAGGCAGCTGAATGCTTCTTTGGGGAAATCCATTTTATCCCAAGATCTGAGAGGTCTCATATGATGCAAAAAAATATAATTCATAGCACACTTTTCACATGGGATTTTGAGTACTTATTTTGGATTTTCAACATCTCTTTTTTAATTATTATTATTTTAATACTTGTTTAAAGGCATTTAAGTAATTAATTTGAAAATAAATTTAAAAACATAGAAAACTATTCTACTATTCTAATTTTTCATGGGCTTCTCAAAGAAGGCTGCAATATGGTTCCCATTTTCCATTTCTCCTGACGTAAAAGCGAAGCTATAAAAAATATTTTCTACAAATACCTTTAGACAGCAGAGGATAGCTCTGAAGTAATTGAATAAAAACATATTTCAGGTGAGTGAATTGATATTTAATATCACCCAGAGATAACTAAAATTACACTATTGTGATGATAGCATACTGACAGGCTGAGATGTGCTTCAACTGTGTAATTTCCAAAATTTCTCAAGATGCTCACCTGATGAGTAAAAGCTTGCGAAAGGTGTCAAGTGAATCACTGTACCCGTTAGGTATAATTTCTTCCTCAGGGGCATCTTTATCAAACCAGTGTTTCCACGCCTTGTCACTTCCTGCTATCTAAATTTATTACATTAACACAAAAATAAATATATTTCAGTTGCAGTAAAACCCGCTTGCCAATGTAGCTTTCAATGAGAGGCCATAATTTTATTAGGACATATTACAAGTAACATTATTAGGATATATTACAAGTAACATTAACTATAGCATTTGAGAAATATATCATGTGAATTGCTCTTAAAATATTACAAATAATTAATTCAATTTCTGCAATCAGTGTTAAGATGCAGGTTCTCTAGCCATTCATGCATTCCCCTCCCAAACACATTCATGGACTTAAAAAAAATCAGTAACTAGCAGGAGGATTCTATACTACAAGAGGAACACGCTGTGATTAAATAATTAATTCCTTTTAGTCACAAAATATGAAGAGGACCAGAAAAATCTGTCCCAGTACAGTCTAGCCAGCCAATGAATCACAAATTAAAAGTAAGAGACTGTAGTAAGCTTTTGGCTTGAGCAAGAATAAACCTGACCACAAATATGATCACAATTTTAGGCACCTCTTAGAACCCCTGACCTAACAGGACAAGGAATACCAGTGGACAGAACATACTGAAACCTTTAATGCAGTGACTGAGGAGGGTCAGCTACTGCAATGTTCTCAGATCACTGGAAAAAAAACAAGGAACGCACTAATAAAGGTTTAATGCAGAAGATGTCTATGTTAAATTAGGCATGTCGGACTTTTTTTTTTTTTTGGAGGAGAAAAACAAATTGAAACTATCGTGAAAAAAAGAAAAGCACAGGAAACCTCTTGAGAACTGGGCATACCATTCTCCCTCCTTTTTTGGTCACTTTAAACAATTTTCTGTGTCATCTAAATGAATAATGATACAGTTGTATTTAATATGATAAATCAAATAGAACAGCATTTCTAATGGATAAAAATAAGTATTAAAGTATGTTTTTACAGTATTTGCATTTTTAATTGATATCCTAGTTGGCACTCTCCCATATTCCATTTCTATCGATTAATGAAATAATTTTGTCACTTTTTAACTTTGCGACTACATGGCAAAAGTAAGACAGTGCTAAAAAATTAATTTAAAAAGGAGAGCTTTTGTGGTAACATGGTCACCTAAGTATTTTGGAGTCTAAAATTTTGTTTGCGCACATTCTAGGAAAGCCCTGGTAAAAGGACTTTTCTGGAAATCGGTTTCTGCTGCCCTAACAACCCAGAGTGAACAACCTAACTAAAGCTCCTCCAGCTTTCTCCTAACTTAATATTCTATTTTGATGCCTCAAGAAAATAAAAACTGGAAGAATTAGGCTGGTATGTATCCAACTGTTGCCTTGATACAGGGTTTAGAAACAGCCAGGACCACTTGCAGGTAACCGTTTAGCTAAGGTGTCTGCTACCCTCCAGGACAATATGTGCCATCACAAAATGGACTTGGCTGGCCAATGCTGTAACAGCAAGGACAACTTACTGTCCTGGCTATCAGCCTGATTAACCAGGAATGCTGAGATACAAGAAATGCTCAGGGAGTGGTTTAACTACACTAACAAAAGAAAAATAAATTTACCAAACTGAACATGTCACAAGCTAATGTGCATTTAAGTTCGTGTTTATCTACATGATGAACATGAACTATATATATACATCTACATAAAACAATACATTTGTAGCCAGCTCATCATATCTGAATGGCCCATTAACCTTGGAACAGAAATGAGTATTTAAAAACAAGCAGCAAACCATTCACTTGTAAAAATACACCAGAATCAAGACAGACAAATTGTAACTTAAAACCTGACACTCAGATTAATTTTATGAGCCCTTTTGATACCTTTATGTTTTTATCCTCTGTCTCTTTTATTGACTTCATTTTTCCTTCTCTCCTGTTCCTTCTCTCCTTTTTCTACCTCAATTACTATAATACCAAATACTATAAAGCAGATAAATAAACACACTACCATTCATGCTATCTAATTGTCTCTATGATGTTATTCTGTATTTTTGGGGGGAAACACAATTATGATGGCAAAACTGGTTATTAACATTAAAAAGATAATAAAATAGAGAATATCACCTGGTCCAGAATTGCTTCAAACTGTGGAAGTTTGTTCAACTCCACTAGATTTAGCCATACCATGTCAAGAATCCAGCGGCATGGTTTGGGTGGGCAGGCCTGTAGATCCAAAGCTGCACCTCCTGTGGACAAAAAACACAGGATGAAATGTACTTTCTGATGAAATGCATGATATTCCAGGGGTCAAGATATAATTGGTATTTTTTTTAATTATGTATTTTGACCTAAGTAATCTTCTCTGGGATACTAACTGTACTCTTGTGTGCTTAGCATTTATTTCACACCAGAAGATAACTTAGCCTTATTAATGGCCTTCTCACAGGTGTTGGAAGGCTACTATTGGGTCTCCTCTAAGGCTTCCCTTTACCAAGCTAAACAAGCCCAGTTCCCACAGAAATGTTGATAGAAATCATGTAGAAAAAAAAATAAGATTTTGAAATGGCATAGAAGTTAAAGAAGTTGATGACAATTTTTAAAACTTACCTCTAATGAGAGTTTGGAACTCTCTGTTTTCCACGTGTCCTCTCTCAATATCAATTTTTAAAGCCAGGAGGAGGGTAAAGAGGAATTTGTGGTTTTCATACAGGCCTCTAACAGAATATGAGTGAATTTCAATGGTAAGGTGTTCAATAATATTTGAGATTCTTTTCTGAGCCACAGGAGACTTCTTAGACCTAAATCATTAAAACAAAGCACAAAGAAACCGCATTAATAAGAGCAAATACATTAGAAAGGCAAACATCTGAGTAGTAGGAAAAATCAGTGTCTTCCTACCCTGCTATGGATTGATCAAATAGCTTCAAGAACTGAGCCAGTGAAGTTTGATACATGTTATTGACCATGCTCATTGCTGTAAGAAGGAAATAAAGAATGCTTCCACGTGTAGCAACAGGTCGATATTCCTCCTGAGCAGTGTTAATCTTCACTTCTGTTTCTGCTGCCACAGACAACTTGACAGCAATTTCAGCAGCTGTTTGCTTAGTTACTTGCAGGACACCAATTAAGGATTCATCATCCACTAGTGAACCTGAAAAGTAAAATACTGGATGTTTAGGACATTCTTGTAACAATATTTTCACTTCATATGTATATATAAAACAAAAGGCCAAATTACAGGAATTATTTATTTTAAAAAATGAAATTATTTACTGAATAACAGAAAGCTTTTAAAATACAGACCAAAAAGGATATGTAATACTAAAAATTATCTTTATATCTAATGTATTTAAGCAAATTAATTCAAAATATGTTAAATGTATTTATACCAACAGCTTTGCAACACAAACTAGAGAAGTCACATATCTTATGCACACAACCTACATAGTCAACAAATTAATTAAATTATTTTGAAGTCTATTCATTGGCACTCTCAAAGTCAAAAAGACTTAGGGTCCTAAGGGAAATGGTCACTCAACAGTATTCATTAATCTCCAGCAGTTACTCACGGATTTCCTGTTACCAGATTCTTTTTCCACCAGCGATAGTAAGTGATCATGTTCAGGCTCATAATGTACTGCAGAAGAGTTTCACGACAATTTTAAGCCAGGCCATTCCAATTTACATTTTCAATGGATTAAAGATTTGCCCAAGGTCAGATACCTTGTCTCATCTGAAGAGCAGAAAGCTCTCAAAAAAATGGATGTATTTCACAAAACTTTTTTAGGTGTTAAATGTCTAGAGTTGCATACAGTGGCATGCTATAGCACCAAATCCCTCACAGTCTTCATACTCCTGCCATTGTACATTCTCCTATTGTACCTTAGATGGATAAATCAAAATCTGTAAGGAAAGAACCTAGTGTGAATCAGTTTTGTCTGCCTAATCTGATTAATCCTTGGATACAGAACCTTTGGTTGTAGTTAGTTTGTAAAGAAGATTGTCTTCCAGTTCTTTCATCTTCCTCTTATTAGAAGTTACATCTTCCATAAGTTTAATTCGTTCTGCCTCTAGTTCCTGTTATCAAAAAACAAGAAAATTACATGACATTTTATGGGTTGCAACTATGAGGGATACTTAAAATTCAGTTTCTGATTTTTCAAGTGAATGAATTTTGATTGATGATATAGGTGAATTGTTGGATCCGGTGATGAAACGTGCATTTTACTTTTCTTGGTATATAATGTTTTTAATAACAAATGGTTTTTAAAGCAGAGTTTATTCAGTATCTTATGATGTATCTTATCAGTGTCAAATCCTGGTGAATTTTTGCGTTATACTGACAGTCATAGATATATATTAAGGGCCTCTTAATGTATTTTTGATATTTGGAAACGTCTATACTGAATCTGAATATAATTTTAGAAAATGGCTAATATCTTTTTTTCATTTGAACATTTTTTTTTCTGCATACCAAAACCAATTAAATGGAAAAAAAAATAAATATCACTATGATTTATGTGTACTGTTAACTTACCTGCTTTTCAGTGAGTATTACTCTTCTCAGTAACTGATTCTCAAGTCCTTTCATTGTAACAGTAAAATCAATAATTGATGTTTTTGCATTAATTTCAGGTGTGAAAGCAGGATTAGGTAGCTTTGTAGTAATGTATAGTCTAAATGTATTCATAACCTCTACTTCCTTATCACCAACTTTCACCTGTGGATTAAGTTAAAATACTATTACAAACAGAAGAAAATGAGCTTTATTAAACTCAGTAATATTGAGCAGAAAAAAATAAATTACGTTATTTGAAATGTCAAAAAGAGGAAATTTATTTCACAATTCAAATTTGTCATGAAAATAAAAGTCAATGACCAAATGTAGAAGTTAGAGTATGTTATAAAAGTAGCTTTTCCCTCCAGCTAAATATAGGGGTCACTTCCACTGTGGATTATGATTAACAGCTGATTAACAGCTTCAGAACCATTTGGTTTCTAATTACAACTCAAATGAAGAGGTAGTAAAAATGGCTGACCTTAATAGAAATCATCATTCTCTTATGCCCAAGGCAAAAGAAATTATGTGATCCAGCAACGGAACAGGTATTACTGGATATAAATTTTATCTTTATTAACACTACACAGGTTTCAAAGAATCTTCCCAAATTAATTAAAAATTTATTTGGTGTATTCAAAAGAAATTTTTATAGAATTAAGATATTCCAAAACAGCAGTCTAACTCAAAAGCTGCACATGCACAAGGAAATCCTACACTGTATATTGTAGTAGGAATCATGGAGTTGTTGGTGTTGGAAGGGACCTTAAAGATCATCTGCCATGGGGCAGTGGGAGGCATATGAGGCTACAACATACGGGTCTCCAAGGCAGCTTCAAATATGTGGCTCATGAAGAAGTAGGACCAAACCACTCCCTCAAGCATATTTGCACTGCTTGAAAATCAGTAGAAAGAATTTTAAGCATTTAATTGGATAAGCATAATTGGTTCCAGTTTGGGATCTTCAGCAATAACTCTGGTAAACTCATAGTTTAGACTTGCCAACTTACTACACAGCTGAGGCTCTGTTTGTTATATTTTATTAGCTCAGTTTGATTCTTTACATGCTTCCGCTGAATACAAAGTTTACCTGATTTGGCACACATTTGTAACAATGGTAAAATAACATTTGATACAAGGCTAACTACTCATTCCACTTCTTTTGTTCGATTACTAACCTTAAAAGCAGATCCAGATTTTATGAAATTTTTTTCTAATACATTATCAAGGACTGGATCCAACTCTTCCTCTATATCTTCAATCAGGAGTGATCGTCCCAGTGAAAGACTGTCTTCGAGGTGTTGTCGGAAATACTTGTCATTCAGAGTTGTTACCTCAAAAAGTAAATTATAAATTGGTGTAAGGAAAAAGTATTTCCTCGCAGTCTTACATGAAAACCACAGACCTAACCATGGAAACTTTTTCATTGTTTTGTTAGTTGCATTTTAAAGAAGGTGCTATAAATGTTGACCATGAAGCAATTTATGTAGAAATACTTCAGTGTGTACAATAAAAAGTACCATAAAAAGGTGAATTGAAAGGTTGGCTGTAACTGAATCCTCAGAATTTCATTATGAGAGTAATAATGCACTAAATAAAACTGGTACAGTTTATTGCATGTTAAAGATGTCATGTATATTTTAGAAATCCAAGTCACCTAGCCTTTTATTTTTTGTTCTATGTCCGAGAAGGACTAGATTTTCTAATTTTAGCTCTGAAGTGCTGAGAAATTCTTTCTGGAAATCTGAACTCAGTCTAAAAAATGAATCACTGCTACAATACTATGAATTTAGATTGGTATTTCATGAAATGGGATTCATAATATATGAAATTATTAAAAAGCATGCATAAACTATAATTAATTCATTCTAAACCCTCCAAAATTTTTGATATTCAGAACATATGAATTTTCTCAACATTCAGGCTAAGAGTTTTAAAATGCAGTTTCTTTTTACTATGTCACATCATTTGGGAAAAAATATTTTGTAATGCAAATGACATGTTAACATCTTTGTATTATATTGCATGAGCAGGCATTTTATCCTAATGGCTTAACCTGTAAAAGAGCAATGAAGGTTGGAATAATGTTAGGATAGACAAATTTTTCATGGGCTTGGCTTGGATTTCCTCAACTTCCTTTTTTAGCAACAACCCCATTATGAATACCCTCTCAGGTCCTAAATTATGGACTGAAACACTCGGGGCACTTTGCCTACATTTTCAGAGCTGTAACATAATGCTGTCTTTATCTGTAATGTTGGACTCACTAACAGTCGGCAATTTTACTATCATTTAATAATTTCATACTATACTCTTTTGCTTTACTTATCACTTCTTTGTCCTCTTTTGTGTTGGGATCATACTCATCCATCTTGAACAAAATATTTTTATACTTTTTGCTAGAGTTCATACAAGTTAGATAGTCTTTTCCAAGTCCTTGAGTCGGATTTACAGCTGTTCTCAAGTTCCCTGCTGATGCATCTACATATTTGTCAGTCTCCATACATGTTAAAGTTATCTCAGATCACACTGGCTCAAATGTAACCTCCTCTAAAGCAATAATAGGAGTATAATAGAGCACACCAGTCATTTAAGACACTGTTTACCTGTAATTCATTATCCTGTTCTTTATTTTTAACCCACTCTTTTCCTTGAGTTTGTGGGTCTACCAAAAGTGGGTATCTCGATGCCTTAGTGACAATGATACCATTCTGAATTGAGAGGTGATCTCCAGGCAATCCTTGAAGATTCCACTCACTAATCTAAAGGAAAAAAAAAAAACTAAAATGAAAACAAACAAAAAAACCCCCACCAAAACCAAAAACAATAAAATAAAAAGAGATGAAGAGAAAACAGTAGTTTGGAATAAAGTGGGTATCACTGGAATTTTTCTTCAATTAAATTTTTTCTAAGAAGTAACAGGGGCATCAAAGGGAATGCATATCTGAACCTGCTGAAGAATTATTAATGCAGGTATAAAAATATTTCCAGAATTTTATTTTTATGGATGTTTTTAACTATATAGAATCATGAAAAGTATATTTTAAAGTATAAGGATATCAAAAGGCGGCTTGACAGACAAATTAAACATTGGGATCAATTAAGCAAAAAGCAGTCCAAGAGAGCTTTTGGGAATTAATGTTTACTGAAGGAAACTTGAAGATTCTGGCATTTCCCACTCTTTGCCCATTTCATATACATTCACATTGAATAAAAGGACTTTATGTACTGTATTCTAAATTACAATCAAACCCACTCATTTAGAAATGTCCTGGTTTTGACTGAAAGAAAGTTCAATTTCTTTTTAGTAGATGACACAGTGCTGTGTTTTTCTCATTTAGTGTGAGAATAATGTTGATACTGATGTTTTGGTTGTTGCTCAGTAAGTCAAGGATTTTTCAGTATCTTGTGCTCTGCCAGTGAGCAGGTGCACAAAAAGCTGGGAGGGAGCATGGCCAGGACAGCTGACCTGAACTGGCCAAAGGGATATTCCATAACATAGAATGCCAGGCCCAGTATATAAACTGGGGGAGTTACTCAGAAGAGGGTTGATCATGGTTTGGGGATTGATGGGGTATTGGTCAACAGGTGGTGAGAAATTCTACTGTGCATCACTTGTTTTCTCTTGGGTTTTGTTACTATTATTACACCAAGATGTCATGGAAATTGCTAAGACCATTTGGAAACCACAGAAGTACACAGCACAGCAATATTTGTAATATTGGGGATTATAGTTCTTCTCTAAGAAGCATAATGCTGGCTAACAGTCATAGAATATGCTAATGGAAATTCAAATTAAACCCTCCAAGCACCAAGAACTTACTGTTGGTTGATCTACCAACATAGCAATCAGGTTCAAATCATCAGAAAAGGGGATTTTGTGATTTCTCAACTCTGTTTCCCATAAGTCTTTAAGCAAAAGGTTCCTGAAGTCTTGGTTAAAAGGTCCACAGTATGAAAGAAAGCCTGTGCAGAGCAATATATCTCCCACAAGTCTAGAAAAGGAAGAAAAATCATCATTAAAAGGTGATGCACAAACTCAAATTCTAACGACTTAGACAACCAGCTTCTGAAACCTAAGATTAAAAAAAAAAAAAAAAAAGGTTGTATTTCCAGAGCACTTTTGTGGCAAAACTTGAGTAGTATTTTATGAAAACACTGTCTCCACCTCTAAAAAACAATAAAGCCCTGATGACAACTATTCTTTATTTCCTAAATGAAGCAAGAAAATTGTTTATTTCTTAAAAATATGTCTGAAATACAATATTTATCAAGGACACAAACCTAGTTTTCTCACCAGAAATGCCCAATTTCCCCACAGGAAATTTATAGTACCCATGAGTGTTCTACAGAAGCTGAGCTTATCTGAAGGCTTCACTTCCCCAGTGACATCAGAACAAGTCACTGTATTAGGGGGGTTGAAGGAGCAGCTGTAATACAGGCACACAACAGCCCTAGTAATAACCTCTTTGGAAGCTAATTCCAAAATCAGAGGTATTGTTCTTAACTCAGGACCCATGTATTCTTACTTATGGGAGGAAAATTCAAATTTCAGGATAGTTCATTTGATTGCATCGCTATATTAAGGTTTCCAGGAAGAATATTAAGTACCAAAATTAAAGCTACTAAATTGTTTACCAATACGTCAGTTTTTACAAGCATTTTCTTTTTTGTTTTCTGTAATGGATTTGATACCTTTTAATCTGAGATTTAAATTCCTTGCTTTGCTGAGTCCACCTAACTTTCTCTCCACTCAGTCCATCTATAAGTGCAGAGGCTGCTTGCATCTTTCTTTTGCATGTTTCTGCATCATCCTCTAAGTCCTAAAATTGAAAAAATGTCCTACTTAATCATAGAACACAAAAACATGGAGTTACATACTTTTCATCCTCTTATATTTATTATAACTATTTTATTTATTTCAAATTCATTCTGGAGGACACTTAAGGGCATCTAATATGTTCCTATTCACAGAAAGAAGGGAATAGGAGAGGATATAGGCTTAAATCTCTTACTTTTGTACCTGAATCTCAGCCATGTTATTCAAGGTAAAAGGTAAATGTATGTTTGCAGCAAATCCTAATTACATGACAATATTGTACAAGCATTTTTGATAAGACTAAAATACTTTCATCTCACCATTTTCTCCTTCATTGCTGCATCAAATTTTGCCTGCACTTTATCCAGTTCAGCTTGCTTTTCATCTAATTCTGCCTGAGCCTTATCTTTTTCTGCATTAGCTATCTTCAGGCGACCTTCTTGTTTTGCCAGGTTAGCCTGCAAAGGAGAAAAAATATTAAAATAATATATAAGATTTTAATATAATTCAATGAACTATTTAAACCTGCTTAGCTGGCAATTACAAGACAATAATACATCAAAATAACTCCTATATATATCTCAAAAACATTTAAGCTGAAAACTATCACATATATACTGACAATAATTTTTTTGTTGTTCAATAACAATACAGCACCTAAAGTCCTACCATATATTGTCAACTTCATTCCTTTTAAAAAAAATTACATTTCAAAAACCTGGTTAAAGTAGTAAGGTTTCTGACCTGTACACATTGGTTAGACTAGAAGAACAATCACCCAATCTTCTTGCTTTACTACATGTTTTGACTATATGTAATTTCCTCTTTTATTAGTGAGTTTTGCAGCCACTAGCAATCACAATGGGAGACTGGTTCTTTATTATCTAACAATATTGCTTTAACCCACTACAAAATAGTCCTAAAACAGTCCTAAAATTGCTCCTAAAATGATATTTATGATGAACACAGGAAATTAATTATATTTTTAAATAATTCATCTGTATTAATGTTGCCTCTGTAAATAACACTTCTACCAGTGACAAAAATGTGAAAAAATTTTGGGATCACCATGTGCTTGCTCCTTTTACTATTCTTTTTTTAGCATGCTACATTTAAGGATTAAATACTTCGTTTAGAACAAAAAAATCACTGCCTTTGAGTTTCATAAATCTGAAAAAACCACCCACACTTAAGTAAAAATTTACTCTTAAAAACATTTTCCTTATTTTGCTTCCTACTATTGCAACATAGCTCCTTTATTGATGTGAGCTCTGAACATTTTTAGAAAGCCAATACTTAGGCAAGACGTCAGTTGTCCACTGCCTCTAAGTTACCAGGAGAAAACAAGGAATCTAAAATAGCTGCAAACCTCTGTTTGCAGGACCCTTTGGAGAAGGAATGAAGATTCTGGTACAACATTTTGAAAACAATTATAAAGCAATTATAACATAATTTTAAAAAAAATACTGAAAACACCTTTCCCGATACACACTAGACCAGATCACATAAATTTAATCTAGGCTACTTTTTTGTTCTGTGTTCTCTCTAGAATCAAGAAGAAAATAAGTTTGTTTCTGCTCCTACTATCTTTAGCCACTGAAGGCTATTATGTCCGCATAAAGTTTTATATATTACATTCAATTACTTGGTAAGCAAACACAAAGCAAGAGAGGATGTATTACCTTAAGAGGCAAGACTTCTCTGTTAACACCATAAAACACCACCATGGCTTGTGTCCACGAGAGGAGTCCTGCCACGTTGCCACACACCTTTTTACCATGTTGCAGTGTATAGTCTTCCATTTCAAAGTAAGGCTGGACTAATTCTACTGTCTCATCATTGATTGTATCCCTAGCAAAGTTCTGGAGGCTGTTCAAGAACGGGCCACTCATAAGCTTCAAAAAACAACACACAAGTTATTTACATATTTTAGGTTCAAAGTCTTGTTCATAGGTTAAAAAGGATTCCTAAAATTCTTCTGTAAACAGAGGTAATTCATACTGCTAATATTAGAAGAGTGCTATTCAGTTGTAACACCCCCCATACACCTGCTGTTATTTTGAAGTTTTGATTACACTCCAGTAGGTAGATTCAAAAGTTACTGATGTACTTTCCATCTTCTGTATTTCTGAGGTGCATTTTAGTAGCATGTAAGAAGCATTATTTAATAAAAAAATTTGACCAAAATAAAGACTCAGAGATATATTTGTAGCTTAACTAAATTAAAAAAAAAAAAAGGGCAAAAAAAGCTTAGGCATTTGTGAAATATGATGTAAATTCTGAAAAGTGAAATAATTTGGTTTATTTTCTTCTAAAAAATATTTAGCATGCTAAAGGCAATTCATGGAATAACTGCTAATCTCATTTTATTATATCAGGCGAAAATAAAAGCTTTTGATGATTTTTTTTAACTGTAAAAGCCTTAATAAAAAGCAAGAACACTATTTGTTACCTGTTACCACCAGGCCATGTGCCAGGAACAGGGGAAGGAAATTCTAAAGCTTCTGCTGCAAAAGTCTCAAAGTAATTCACCTACTGTTTCTACTAGTCTACTATTTCTATTTCTACCAGTGTATCTACAGTGTATAGATACAGTTTATCTTTAAACAATATGTTTGCCTTTTTATAAAATTCTGTCATGTTTTGTGTAAACAGCATTGTAAGTTCTCTGCTAAGCTGATTGTTATTTCCGATGTTTAAGAAACATTGTTTGAAAACTCTACTTACTTTTAATGATTCTCCCCATGATGGCTTGCAGCAAGGCTTTTCTGGATCCATGGTAACCTGATCCAGTTTCTTTTGAAATAGTAGCAGACAGCAGTCCATGATCCTCATTATGAGGTGAGGAGGTTTTGCAAGTTTTTTAACGGTAGCGATATCCTCTGGTCTGATGGTCTGTTTGAAGAAAGACGTAATAGAATCCTGCATGAATACCATTATTCTATTTTCCCATTCAATATCTTGATTTTTATGTTCATTTGTAATTCTTTTCTCTGAGGTGCATTTGTATAAAGTATATACCAAAAAAGTGAGAAATCTGGCCTCATTAATAAATTTCATTTTCATAGTGAAAGTGAAACTTTTGTAATTTCAATGAATATTAGACAAGAATATCTTCCCAGTATTAATGACATCAATCAAAAATCAAATTTACATTCAGCAGCATTGACTTGAATTGTCAATCCAAGTGTTTAAAGAAAACTTTACTAAAATTGTAGGACTTAATTAAGAGTAGTCAGCTTGATAAAACAGTGTTTCATATTTTTAGCAATCAAGTTTATTCTCAGATGGATTTGGTTATTTTTGTTCAGTTTAAGTTATTATAGGTATAAGATACCATTTTCAACTTTTTTTTCTAACAGTATCACTGGCACTTGCACTTTGCTTAGCTCAGCAACAATTACAAAATGTAAAAAATAATTTAAACTTCAAAACTAACGTTATTTGTGTCTAAAAATACACACCTGCCTAGAAGGCATAATTACAGGTACATTATAGAAACCTTTTCTAACTCCACACATTTTGTAAGTGAATTTTGTGACTATTTTTGGAAGTTTTACTTATCTCATTCATTTATCTCAATGTCAGTGTAAGAGCAAACAGTGCTCCTTTTTTTGCTTTTTCTACTCAAGAACTTCTGTCAGATAAATTCTGATAACTGGAATGGAAGGCCGTCATTAATTTCTGATTTCAGAGGTTTTTACTGTTTAATTATTCAGAGCAGAATAATGAAATTATGTAGTACAGTAATGCCTCCAAATTTCTGAACCCTGATTCTGATTGCCCTGAATCCCCATTGTTTCCTGTTCTCTTAAAATTAAAAGCATTAGGGTTTTCGGTGAAGGAAGAGATCAAGTTTTATTTGGCTTAAAAGATAGGTGTAACCACTTAAGTTAGAATTAAAAACATCTGTTAGCACAATAAGTATTCTCTTGAATTCAGAATAACAGATATTCTAAAGGCACCTGTAGCTTTTGGAAAGATCTACACCTTCATAATGACCAAGTATTGGGATGGAAGGAAAAAAATACTATAAATTATCCCTATATGTGCCTTAAGTATTCATGAGAGACATGGCCAGCAACAGTGAGGAGCTGGTGACAGCTGTCAATACCAAGAGACAACTGTTGTTGGTGGTTCTGGCCTCTCACAGGTGATGAAAATAATACTATACTAATAAAATGAAATTCATTCACTTTCAGAGCTTCTTCTGCTTCTTCTAGTGCTGGTTTAGCCGCCTCCAGTTTTTTCTCTGCTTCCTGTTTTTCTATATCAATTGCATCCACAATCCTTTGTGCTTTATCTTTCACCTCCTGAACTTCAAGTTTTATTTTAGTTGCAGCTTCAGCACTTGCTTTGACTTCTTCTAGTACCTGGAATTGATAATAAATGCATAAAATCTATAAATCAAAATGGTGGAACAAATTGTTGAGATTGGGGTGCATTTTCATTGAAGACTAAAAAGCTGGGTAGTTGTAAAAGTCCTTTATTGCATGGCTAAATCAGCCTCATGAAGGCAGTTATTACAGTTCGTGCCATTATGCAGAAAGTCTTCCAGCATAAAGTCCCTGAATCCCAAGCAGAAGCGGCAGCAGCCACAGCAGCATCCATGATCTGTGTTCTCTGTCTGTTCTAGCATTCTCGAAGCAGTGCATCTTATTCTATTTTTAGCCAATCAGGTACAAACACAATTTTCCTACCATTTTGTTGGCTCTATCCTAACCTGAGATTGATGTGCCAAAGTAATGGTAATTTCTTACACAAATTTCTTTCTTCTACGTGTATGACTCTATCTATTCTCTTTAGGAATGATAGCTAGGCTACATTATGTTTTCCTTATTTCTAGAAATTAGATAACTTTGTAAAAGGTGATGCCACTGAACTTTAAACTAGCCTTTAGGGCTTTTTCTTACTAACTAATTCAGTCTCTTATTTACTTAAGGTACTTAAAATATTCTCTACTTATTTAAAACTAAACTTGTATTTCTACCTCATGTCTATGTGGATTTAAGTATTTTAGTTTCTCTGAAGGTTTTAATTCATATTTCTTACATTTCTGAACACCCCCAGGTCTGTGTGAATGGGGCCCAGAGGGATTTGTATCCAGACAACAAATGATTAGGAGATAGGATAAAACATATGATAGGATAAAACAGGTATGTAACAGCTATTAAATATATAAATCTAACCCCAACTACAGCTAACTATATATGACATCATATACTATTGAATAAAAATTAAATGTGAGAAGTTCAATTTCATCTCTCTCACATATTTCTCCTTTAAAAGATTAAAGGCCTCAATGAATTCAGGCAGTCCCCCCTTGTCACCACCAGCCAAAATTCTCTCTTCAGTGCATATTAAATATGCACCATCAGAGCATTACAGTATCTTCCAGAAAACAGAATGCCTGTACTGATCCATTCCCTAGCATTCCTTTCCAGAGAATCATTTTGGAATCCAGATTTCTACCACACCATCAATCTCATGAACAC
>VYXD01005502.1:1316603-1361547 GCA_013397195.1 Hylia prasina | reverse complement strand
CCCTCCCCCTCTCCCTCTCCCCTCCTCAAACACAGATATTTTGGCCATTCCTGAGTTCCTCATTGCATGCTGAAGCCCCTCCAGCCTCTTCCTTCCTCATCACTGAACCTTTAAATCCTGCATGTTCCCTGGAAGTAATTCCCCTTATTGCCTTCTCTCCCTAAGCACTTGAGTCTGCACACGCAGCTACACATTTGATGTGCAATGTTTCTCTGTGATGGCTCTCCAATTTTCTGCTACTACACTTCAAACAGAAAAGTGATCTCTCTCAGCACAGCTCTTGTTCTGACACAGCTGCCTCTTGATTAGGTTACTGCCATTCTACAGAACCACACAATCATCTAGGTTGGAAGAAACCCTTAGTATTATCTAGTTACAACACCAATCCAGCACCTTCAACCCAGAAGCCACAATTATACCCTTTGCTGCTTTACTTTTCCCTGCTACAAGCCTAGAGTGTGAAGAAGGAAAGATGGAGGAAAATAGGAATATGCAGATCAAAAAGAATTGAAGAATTAAATTATAAACAAGAAACCTTTATAGCTTATTGAGGTCCCCTACTTCCAGTAGTACCAACTGTGCAAGTAAAACTAATTAGAATATTTTCTACCTGGCATTCGTATTGTCCATAAGCTGAAACACATGGTTTTCTAAGCATCAATGATACGAAGATGCTGCACTAGAACATATCCATGCACATGCCCACCATGTGCACAATCATTTTGTTCAGCAGAACATGCAAGAAACTTGTAATAACATGTCAGAGGCTATGAAAATCTACATATGAAATTTTATTGACAGCGCTGAAGCTACTTATGTTACTACTTCTGAATTATTTTGGAAATAAAATAACTGTAGAATGAATACCAAAAAAACACAGACCAACCCCAGCCTCTTGCATCTTCAAGGTTCTCAGACTTTATCCCCATCTCAAAGTAGACTGAGGATAAGTTCTGATTTCAAGAACTGGCAACAGATCCATAGAGCAAAACTGACACAATTTGAAAATACTGAGGATCACTTACTCCTCTACAGTTCCCTGTAATTCAGTAAAGAGTTAATAAATAAAATAGCTCTGCATTCTTATTCCAGTCTTTTTTTCATGTGAAGGTTACCAGTTCTATTATTTATCATTGTTAAAGTGCCACATTCTTTACCTTTGTGTGAAAAATCTTATCATGTAGAATTCTTTATTCCATTGACTTGGTATGCAATATCTTTTCTGATAAAGGCCAGGTTTCCTAAGGTGCTCAGTTGACTTTAGTGTTTTACAAAAGCATGTCTAGATGAAAACTGGAGAAAACTGAAAACCCTAGAAAACTGGTGTTCTAAAACAATTAATAGTAATGCCAAAAATTAGGCCATTTCAAATAGATATCCAAAATCTGTCTGAAGAATGTTTCAAACATACTTTTCTGTATTTCAGATCCACAGTTATAAAATGACCCCAACTATCAACTACTTACTCTATAGCAGAAATACAAAATAAATCACGTGTGAAGCACACAGATTGCACGGTGAGAATCTCCATAGACAAGTCCAGAAGCAAGTTAATAACTGTTTAGAATTACCCCTCTCTACACCAGTAAATCAGATGCTACCTCTGTCCATTTTCAGGTTCTACTTCCTATTACAAATTCTGATTTGCAAATATTAAAGTTTAATACAATGCTGAGCTGAACGATTAGCCTGGTAGCTTCTTTGAGGTATTTTTACAAGAGAATCATTGTGAGGTTGTGACTGGGGGAGTGTCTGGTAAAGGTTCCCATATGCTACCACTTTTGGACTGTGATCCCCCATAAGTGATCACTGCAAAAGAAGACTAAATATTAAAAACATAGATAATTTGAGACCACACATGGAATGTATTTGCTTACCAGTTTGCATTCGTTCAGCCTGTTCATTAATACTTTGTAACTTCTCAGCGTAAACCTCTTTGTAGCCATTGATGAAAGAGAGATAGGATTTAGGTGTTACGTAAGTTCGTCTTCGATACCTAAACCAAAGCGTATTGGCAACATCAACTCTGCACATATTTTGGATATATAAAGCTATTTGATCATTTCCAGAAAAAGAGAAAATTATATAACTCAAGCCTTTATTCATTCAAAATCAGATTTCTTCATGATGCAAACCCTTATAATTTTAATTACATTGTTTTTAATCCATGCAGACAATATTAAAGACTGGTGAATAGTGGGAATGAAGATAAAGAGTTTGCAATATAATAGCAATTATTTTTCATGGCCTGAGGATATAATAGTATAGCAGATCCATTTGTTATTACCCTTAAAATATGTTTATTTATATATATAACCTGAGTTCAAAAAAGACTGTCAGTAGCAACGTTTTTGAGATTAATTATTGCATTAATAGAAAACATTACCTTTGGAAATAATTCTCACAGCTTTCTGAAACTATATCATGAAAGAGACCCATGGTTTGTACTATTTCTGTTTTAACTGCTGGAGCACAGACCATGTTAAATTCTGAAAGAAAATAGTTGGACACAGCTACAAGAGCTTCCCTGGGCCATCGACTGAACCAATCCATGGTGCACCCTGATATCAGACCAGGAAATTTCAAAGAACGTGCGCGGAACTTCTCGCCAACCTGAAGAGAGAATCACTCTTTGTTAGCAATATGATTCTTAAGCAAAGGTCAATGAAAGTGATTAATTAGTATAGACAACTAAATAGTCTATTATCTTCTTGATCATTTTCTGCTTAGAACACCCTGAAATTTGTCTTCTCCTCAAATAAAGTTTTGCGAATTTTCTAATATACAACATTCATGAAATTTGAAGAAAGAAGTTAATTACAAATACATATGGTTTTAATATTTTGAGGCATCAAATAATGTATTTTAATTACCAATAAAATACTGTTTTCCAGTTAAAAGCCATAATTTCACAAAAATGAATTAACTGATGTGTATTAGGAAAGAATGTGAGTGGAAAAAAATAAAAATACTTTAACTTGTAAGAAATTATTTAATTTTTAAGTATTTTGCTGTTAAGTTCTCCCAGCTATACTATTACTTTTATTATCTTAGCAATTACAACTAGACTTCAGTAATCTTTTTATGCATCTTGAACTTCCTTAAAAATATAAAATTTGAATAATTCTCTTACACCACACAGGCAAGTTTGCTAATGGAAGAAAGGAAAACAGGTATGTAGAAAAGACTTACTGGAGAAAAGCAGAGGACAACATGCAAGTTCTTCTTTGCCCGACCTAAAAAGTACTCATAGAGGTTGTCAAACGTAGGAGGATGCCGAGGCAGCTCTTTTTTCATCACAGGTATTAATGATTGGGTGATTTCATCCAGTTCATCCCGAGCAAATAAATTAGAAATCTTTTTATAAAATAAAAAAAATTGATAGATTTGATGGATGTCATTATTATAGAATTTATAAATATTTGCCTGCTTACACCTGTATCTCTCTCTCTCTCTGCATATACACAGTTTAGACTAGAAACCACAGGTTTAGACTTATGAAACTCCATTGAAAACTAAGAACTCTAACTCCAGAAGGGTATAGAACTTGACTGACAATCATCATTTAATAAAAGGCTACTGAAATACTAACCAGAGTTCCTTTTATATTCTCCTGGCTTACACGGAAATAAAGAAACTACATATCCAGGGCACTCCTTATTTAAAAAGTTGAAATATTTTAATCATTATTGATTCTACAATGTATTACCAAGATAAATAAAATAGTGAGAACAAATTCTACAGTACTCTGCCTCTAGAGCACATTGTCTGTCAGGCTGAGACCCTTACCTCTCCTGAAGACAGCAGATTATTTACATATTCCAAAAATGATTCCTCTTTTATCTCATTATCAGTGAAAATGAAGGTGATACCTTGTCCTTCCTGTCCAGCTGTTCTATACAATACTTTTAAATCTTCTGACAAATTGGTTACATTATAGGATCTAGGAGAGATAAGGAACATTACCTGTCAATTCAAAACAACTAAGAATACTGCTCGTTTTGCATTATAGTATTTTATAAAAGTCATTGCAAACATAGTTTGGAAACAAACATATTTTGGTGCATGATTAGCTAATACATGGTCTACTTTTTTCAAGTCAAAATAAGTCCAGTGTTGCATACAAACCAGATAAGAGTGCATTGTTTTCAATATTTTTCCAATGGTGATAAAATGAAAATAAAGAAAAAGAAAAAAAGGAGAAAAATCTGTGGCCAAGTAAAGACAAAGCAATACCATAAACGTGATTTATATATTTCTTGCATTTCTTACCTGGTTAAAGTGATCTGAAATATTCTATAGCCAGCAATGAAGGAGGCTAACTTGGAAAGACTTTGTTTTCCAGAACCACCAACTCCAACAAGTAAAGCATTCCCATATGCTGTCCGAATAATTCGGGAAACCTATAGAGGAAATAATGAAGAAAAATACCAGTAATAAATTTCAATATTAATCAGCAAAATTAAAAATCTATTATGCTTTATGCTTAATTTACTGTAATACAATGTAGAAATCATTAAAAGGATACTTGCACAAATACAAATATGAAGTTATGTAGGAGACTAGATTTATTTTCACTTTAGGTAGAAAGGAGCCCTGCTGTCATTAATTGCATATTGAGGATATTCTGGCTAAAACTTGCCAATGAATATGGAATATCAGAGGCTTTCAAGGTTTTCTGAAATTCACCTAGTATCATGTGAATCATATTTAAAAAGAAACTTATTTACTTCTGTTTAAATGCAAAGCAAAAAAACATTTACTCCATTTGAGGTCAACTAGAGATGAACAAAACACCTTCTTCTGGTTTTATTTCACTGCAACTTCTGTGTGTCTTTCAGTAATCAGATCACCCAGTCAAAGCAATTTCCTGAGCTAACTCTTCTTAAATCTGAGACACAAATCTCATGCTTTGCCTTTATTTCACTCCCATGAGTCAGATTTTGATTTCAGATTAATTCTTTTCTTATATATTCCTTTCTGATTGTTAGTGATTGTTAGTTAAGACCTACACACTACCCTAAACTCTACCCTTACACACTGATTCCACTGCAGCCCTAATTTTTATTTCCTTTCACGTCTGTCATCCAATCAGATTCTGCCTCAGGTTGTTTTTGTCTCCTGTCAGGTACAAATACATTTGAAGTGTTCTCTGAATTCTAAAGGATTAAAAATAATTTTATATAGGCAATATAAATGTCTTTATTTATGGTCTCATCTTTCTTATTGAGGAAAATCTTCATCTGTCTGAATAAATAGAGGTTTAAACAGATATTTAAATAAGAAATTTTTTACAAAACATGCAAACAGATAAAATTACTGTAGCTTTTTCCTAGTTCTTGAAAATGACATGAAAAGATAGCAAAGCAGTCTGGGGGTAAGAATAGCTTTTCACAATACGCCCTCTAAGAATAGCCTGTCCCAATAAAGAACACTGTTACAACAGTTAAACAAATAAAAAAGTAGCAATACCAAACCTTAATAAGATGTGTCATTGCATCCTTGAAAAACACCAAATCAAGAAACGATCCTCTAATATTTTCATTGTATTGTGACTGATACGCCCGCAATTTGTTACAAAGGAATTCATAACTTGGAATCTGAAAAAAAGTAAAAAAACCTGGAACAACACAAGTAGGGCACTTCAGAATTTTAAAACTCCCCTGATATTTTTACATAAACTTCAGTTTTATTTGTTGGCCATGGGTAATGATATTGTCTTGCTAATTCACCATAACTATTCCAGTTGTGTTTAGCAGAAAATTTTTTTGCTAATGGTGGAAGAAGAAAAAGAAGCAAGGAGAGCATTAAAAATAGAGCACATTTTTATCTCATTATTAAACCTAACATCACTAAAATGATTTATTGCATACTAACCAGAAAAATCTAGATATATTTCCACAGAAAATGTGGTAGCTATTCAGCAAAACTTTTTGTATTGCATGAATTCAGCAATATAACACGCCTAATAATTAAAGGAAAACTTTGGTGCCTAGTATTTGATGTGTAAAATGAAATACCTCCTCATAAACTTTTGGTGCTTCAAGCTCAGCATCTTCTGGTTCTTCACCAGTTGGTTCAGGCTCATCCCGTAGAAAATCTACAAAATATGGTTCAGATTGGAGAACTTCACTTAAATCTGCCTCCACATATTCCTCAATTGTTTTATCAATAGTTTGTTCAAACCAGGCTGTATCTTCGGGTGTGTTAAACCTGAAAAACATAAATCAGGACAAATTTAAAAAAATATTTCTAGTTGTTTAGAGAGAAAACAGGTAACTAAATGCTAAGAAAAAAAACTGGGGAAAAAAAAAAACAAAACACACCAAAACTTGTAACATTTAAAAGAAAAATTCCTATTAGACAATATATACTACACAGTAGTCACAGAAACAGATTAGGCAACATTCACAAAAATCAAATGCTTCCATACGATAAAGTGTAATAGTCAGTGAAATGAAATATAAACCAAAACAATTTGATTTTCCAACTTTCAGCAAGAATTTGACAATGACAGACCATGTAATTTTTCAGAAAAAAGCGGATAAAAAAGGGTGAATGCTTTCCCAAATAACCACGGCTAAGTGAGCCTCATCTTCCAGCCTGCAGCAGAACAGCATAATTTATGGTATCATAACATTGCCTATGAAACTGAAATTAGACAAGGAACAGTGAAAGGAAGGTAGTATATGCCACTACAACCTGACTCCATTCTCAACACTTCTTACACAAAACCCTATAATTAGCAGAGAGGAATACACATTGGGGTTGAGGAGACTAATTAAAGTCTGGAAACATATACATGCAGTGACTACATTTCATTGTGTCAACAACTTTATCTGCTTCCCTTAAAGATTCAATCTGATTTCAGTACAGATCCGACCTTTGACTACTCTGCTCAAGTTTATTGGTGAAGCAATGAAGAATGCCACCTAGGAGTAACTGGCAAATGTAAAAGACAAGAACCACCTCATCCACAGAAAAAATTAATTCAAACTGTGAATGTCCAAGTACAGAAAAAATTATTTTCATATGTTTACTTCTTTTCAGTGGCACAACTGAGAGGAAAGTAGAGCAAGCGTGAAGAAGCCCAGTGCTGCGAGGTTTCAAATAAGCTAAACTGAAGAACTGTTATAGAGACAGCCTAGATATGCATTACATCACTATTGTTAGAGGTTTTCAGTAATGACATTATAATATTGACCACTAGGAAATTTAAAACCAGCATAGAAACAGGGAATGCATGACTATACTCTCTCTCTCCCTCTTTCTAATATATAACATATCTGTACAAATACATCTCTTCCATGCATTTTTAAATTTATCACAACAAATTAAAAACATATATGAACATATCAATAAATGCCAGTGATATTGCTCCCAACTTTAAAGCAGAAAATAATACACCATATGATTCTGTATGATACTCTTGCCTTAGTAGGGCAGATCACAGCTTTAAATTAAAATTAAACATTTTCCCCCATCACATATCATCACCACTCTGTTGCACATAAAAATGTATAGGCATAAATTTAAGCAAATGTCTAAGTTTGTATAATATATGATAGTTCAGACAGTTAGAAATATCAGACAGTTAGAAATAGCAGCATTGCTAATATTTCAGGGTGGATGGGCTTTCCCTGATCACGGAGAAATAACTACTTAGATCAGCACAAAAGTCTGGCCTTTATTTTTATATTCTTGACAGCTGATGGATAAGATTTACATTTCCTGCATACATTTTCTGAACTGAGTTTATGTATCTTAGGAGAATGGAGAAAATGAGCAAACACCTGATCACTTTTCAATTCAAAACTTTTTAGGTGTATCTAAAAGCAAAAGCACTCTAAAATGCCCTCTTGTGTCCACTGCAGAGTATTTGTCCTTCCTTTTACTTTGTGATAGCTTTATAAGGTCAATGGAGTGTGAGAAAATAGACATAATGTTTTTTAAGAGCCAATATTTGAACTTAATGCTGTAAGTATAAAATATTACTTTATAAAAATCGTGAATGCTATTCCTCAGGGCATCAGACTAAAAAAAAATTGTATTAATTAAAATTAATCACAGTTGTAGTGGCTATATATCAGGTTTTTAGCAGCAGCTATAGTGCTACATCTAGAATTTCACAAGAAATTGAAACACAATGAACAGAAAAATAATACGGGGCTCCAAGACATTCAGGTCATAGCTATATCTATTCTATAAATATTTTGAAAGAGATTTATAGGAAATGGGCCAATTTTTAGTCATAAGCATGCAATCCTTTTTTCTGTGAGGAGAGCAAAGCAATTTCAAATTATCCTATGTGTATTAATTTAGGACACCAAAAAGTTCTCTTTTCTACAGTGGAATCGGCTGAGTGCAGCCAAAGGGCAAAAAAAGGAGGTTAAAATATATAATATATAGATATTTTTATGTTTTCCATTCAGTTACTAGGTTAATCTATCAGTACATATCATTATATTTGTTGAGATAATACCCCACTGCAGACTGTATGTAAAATAAGACAGACTTTTTCATATTAGCCTAATAAGATTTATAATATTTAGAAATTTTACAGATGTATGAGCAAAAATGAAGTAAATGGCTAAACCTACTAAATATAAAATTCTGTAATTATTATACCTGTCAGCAATTACTCTGGTACATTCATGTTTAAAAAGTTTTAGGATAACAGTGCTGGTTTTGCATTCTTCTGCCTTTATAGTTAACATTCCTTGCCAAATTCTAGAAAGGTCTCGAAGGTTGAAGATATAGTGGAATTTAGATGGTGTAGGTAACATCTTTGTCTAAAGAAAAATATTGTTAATATTCAAAATCAGTAACAGCTTGAGTAAATTATTAATAATAAAATTTATAACTATATCATTAATAACACATATAAAACATACAAGTAACAAAATACTAATTTTTACACATAATACTGTGGGAAAACTCTTTTTAAGAAGTCACCAAGAATATCTAATTGTTTGAAAGCAGGATCTATCACTAAGTGTAGAACATCAGGACTTACAACGTCATTTTTTCACATATTGCTCTGGCTTTATAAATTAAAAATTATAATTTGTAAAAAATTTCACTCCCTGTTCCTTAGCTATGGAGATTACAGCTTTGAGTAACATGAATTAACTTATAGGAATAAATGAATAGATATTTCCATTCATCTGTCTTGTACACTGAAATCTGATATTTTCCAGATTTCATCTTGAAAACACTGTAGCCCAATCTCTGTTTTTTTTAAATCTTTTTTCTTTACTTTTCCTTTTTTTTGAGGGGATGGGGTGGTTTGTTTTTGTTTGGGTTTTTCTTATAGATATGATCTCAGGGAATAGTTGCCTAAACTAAACTAATAGTCACCCTATTCAGAGATAAAACTTTCCCTGAATTCATACCTTTGTCCGCTGCCACAATATTCTTCCTGTTGGGACCAATTTTTCCACCATATCACATACTTCAGAGTTGAATTCTCTACAGGGATGGAAGTATCCAGTGGCAATTATACCTGAAAATACAAGATGCAATAAACAATCTCAGCTTGTAGGATATAATAAGGTACATCATGAGCAACACAAGTAGGAGCTTATTTTAAACATTACTTGATAAAACAGAATTTAAAATTACAGATGAAATTATTTTTCTCTGTTGTCTACGGGTTTTCTGAATTGGTGTAGAAACATCGGGCAGTAAGTGCTGGGTTTCTGCCATATCCTGTATTGACAGAGTTACTAGAATTAAGAAATTTAGCAACACAGTGCATTTCAGACAGTTCAGAGGTGGAATGTTAACCTACACAGAAATAGCAGTGCTCATAGTCTTTCAGGAAGTGTCATTACTTTCTTAATATTTGTTTGTCCAAAATTAGAAAGATAAGAATTTAAAGGGTTTCATTTCTCTTCCAAAGCACTATTTTTGCTGTACCACAGCTTCAGTTCTTTTACTGGAAGAACTCTGAATTTGCAGGATGGAAGTGAGCAAGAAAGCACACTTTTATAAATTTTATATCCATTATGAAGGGAAATAAATTGTACTAAAACAAGAGAAAAAAGTACCAAAAATTTTGTCGATGGATGTGTTGGACGGCAATGTACAATTAAATACACAAAACTGTCTTTTTAAACGCTGGGGAATATCGTTACGGCCTCCTCCAGGATGTATCATTGCTGCTATTATTTGTACATCCACAATTGTAAGGAAGTCTCCAGGTTTATCCAAGCTGTACATTCCTCTCATTTCCATCATCTGACGGACAATTTCATTTGTTATCTGTAAATTTGTGTAAATTGTACAAATTAGAAATTTTTGCAAGAAAAGAAGAAAATACACCATGACAATTTAACTTCTTTTTGTAATTGTACTAATCCATAGAGACATATTGTTACCTTAATCTAAAAACATATTAAACCCTCTTCTTTAGTCATACAGAAGATCTTGGTTTATGTGATTTTAAATGGCAGGAAAATTGTTTCAGAGCTCTACTGCCATATAATGTCAAAAAAATGTGTTTGTATTCTTTTGAACTAAACAAAATTAAAGAAATCAACTGGGGGAAAAATTGTTTTATTCCTTATTTTGTTGCTGGAAATTCAGCTACAGACATTCCAGTTGTGCTTTTCAGTTTGTTCTTGGCCCTCTTTTGAAGCAAAACTGATTCTTTCTTTATGCTTCTTTTGGAAAGGTTATTCACTCTTCATTCCACTCTAGAGCTCCATAGTTTGCCCCATAGCAACTGCTCCAACAATATTCAGCAAGCAATACATATTATGTATGTGCCCACATACCCCACCAAAACCAACAAGGTATGCATTATGTCACTAATCACAAACCCTTATCCCATCAAAAATATTTGAGCCATGTCTTGGAGCCATAATGCAAGACCTATTGGAGGCCCTGAATTTTTCATATCCCTTATTTCCTTCTCCAAGGTATTGGCCTTTCTCTTGGCAGAAATTTATTTATTGGTGCTCTCAGATTGATGCCATTCTGAAATTGGTAATATGCTACTTTAGTACAATGCTGATTTTTGTTTAGTCTTAAAAAAAGAAGGAAGTGGAGATTATGTAAAATACGGCATCATTATATTACATGTCTCATCAGCAAATTTAATTTCCTGGTTTTTTGTGTGAGTCAATGCACTACAATTTTAAAGTGTTTCCAATAAATAAATGTTTCCAATTAACAGTTATTAAAATATTTAAGAAGTCTACTGATTCCCATGTGTATATATATAAAAACCACAATCTGAGAATAAGTAGTAAATATTAAAAAAGTTTACCTGATCTCCCCATTCATTGATAAATGGCATATTGATATCATCAATAAAAATAGTCATCTTTCTGCCCCCAGGAGGTCCATAAGTACTTCCAACACGTTTGTCCACATAACTCTCTATTGTCCTCTAAAAAGGTAAAGAAAGTTCTCATTTTATATCAAAAGCATCAATATTTAAAATACATTGTTGAAAAACCTGCTACAGCACTCAGCCAATGATTCCCTCTTTTCGCTAGCAGTTTCGTCTTTAATTCTAGTATTAAGGAACCCAGTTCCTAAGGAATCCAACTCCTGTCCTGCAATCCACCTCTGACTATCGGAGGTTTTTAAAAAGTTTCCAAACTTAGAAATTATTATTGCATTATCAACATTATCATTTCCCTAACTAATATCGCTTGTTTAATATTTGCAATACAGCTGCAGAGCACATGGAGGCAACTTAGATTCCTTTAATTATGATTTCCCAGGTGTCTTGTGAGGGATGTAATGCAAAATTTTAGTATTTTGGTGGCAAGAAAGAGGATGCAATGGGCAAGTAAGATTGATATATAACTGAAATGTTTCTTCAAAGTTCTAGACCTCTACAGTCTTTCTAATGATACATAAACAATGACAGAAAAAAGCACCTTACAAGATGGTACCACATGTTAAACATACTTAGACAAGTAATGTTTTCTCTATAAAAGCAAAAATGTCACCCTATATGAGTAATGTAGCATGTTCTGTCATAAAGATAAAAGTATTAATAGCATTTTTGAAACAGAAAATGGACATATCTTTTGTCCAATGTTTTTGTCCCATTTTTACAACAGGATATTGATGAGTATTTTAAGATACAGACATAAAGAGAATACGTGATTAAGGTGACAAAGAGAAAGTGATAAGTGATTACATAAGAAATCAAGATCTTTGTAGCACATCTAATGCATCCAAAATCACACATTTCAATTAGCCTCAGAATGGTGACTCTCGTTTTAAAAACAACAACAACAACAACAACAAAAAAACAACAACAAACAAAAAAACCCCACCTTGATTGTAACTCTTTCCAGTGATTAGAAGCATTTCACCTGTTTTTCTGCTACATTTCTCCATTGGAAACCAGCAGAGTGAAGCATGTGTTGAGCTAACTCTCTGCTAAGGGAGCCCCCCCTCTGAGGCGCCGCAGGAATGCAGCAGAGGCAGGACACACTAAGGTCCTCTCACACACCCTCTGTACCAGAGAGGAGCAGGTTTGGGATTTGCCTCCAAGAATGATCTAAGGACCCATAATATGCTTAGTAAAGGACCCAGGGACAGAGATACTGACTGTTCAATAAGCCTTGCATGCATGAAAGGATGGCTGCCTTATTCTGTCTCATTGTGATATAAAACACAACCAGAGATCTCACACATAAGAATACCTGCTGGAAAAAACTCAGCAGCCATCCTGGATTTTTTTTAAAAAATAGGTTTCTATATCATTTTTCTCCATTTTCTTAATAACATTTACATTAGCTTCTTAAAAAAATGCCTAACTTTGGAAGGGAGTTTTTAAGACTTATTCCACTAATAGATTTTTCAGTCAAGAAATATACCAAAATGAATTCTTCTTCCTGCCAGAGGCTCATCACCATGAATTCATTGCATTGAATTGGTAATGGAGCCAATTTAACATAAAGAATCACATCTTAGCAAATAACTAATATCAAATCATACCACAGTGCTATAAAACATCCTTTCAATCACTTGGAAAAAAGTATGTACAGCATTTTTTCTATTTATATGGATTTTTACCATTTACATTGGGAAAGAGAAATTTCTACAAAGTTGTCATGCTAGAGGTCTTTAAAGATGGAATTTCTGTTGCTGTAGTTACTCCTAAGCTGAGGAAAAACAAAATTATCTAAAGGTTGAAATCTGTTCTTTAGTTAAAAAAATGGAAATTAAGACTGTATACTAAAGAATCAGAAAAAACCCAAATTATAAACAAAAATCTGAAAAGAAAATCAAAAGCCTTTAGTAAAAGAATTGATTCTTAGAATTCCAGAATGCAAATCCACACAGCAATCATGAACATATGTATCTCTATTCAAGTGGCTATATTTAACTCTGATCTGCAAAAATTACTTTTAATGGAATTTTCTGAAATGTTGAAGTGACTTAGACCAAAAGGATCCTTTAGAATTTAGTTCTAAATCACTTATCATCAGGATTAAGTACCCTTTATACACTTAGCAAGGAAATGGTATGTAAGATTGCTTAAAATTTATATTTTTACCTGAAACATATATGGCTCTGTGGCAGATGAAAAGTTTAGACTTTTTGACAAATGCTCTTCTGGGTCATATCTCTTCATATATCCTTTAATCATTACTGTCTTCGCAGTCCCCTGTTCCCCTATGAGCAAAACAGCCTGTAACAGATATTTAAACCACATAAGTAATATCAAACCTTATATTTATATATGCATAACAGACCTATTTTTGAGAAAACAATAGTTTCTGTGTCTATTTTTAAATCCTACATTTTTGATAGGTTTTTCTTGTCTTCAGATGCACTGAGACCATACGTGTTTTTCATCCCACACAGATTCTCCAAGAAATTTCTTTGCAAAATTAAAAGGGAAAGGAAGAAACAAGAATGAGCTAAAGGATTTTCTTCCAATTGCCAAATTTCTTCCAGTTTCTGACACATCTGCTGCAAGAGTCACTTTTAGGGGATGACCCTAAGAAGGCTTCCTGTAAATTCCTTCCTTTATTTTAAAGTTTTGTTCATGCACAAAAATAATTACAGAGAATTCATGTTAAGAAAATAAAAATTTAAAAAAAAACAATAAAATGATGCACCTGGGAAGCCATGACTAGAGATAATGACTAGAAGATGAAGAACAATTGTAACATTCAGTTACTTTTAAAGTATTTTCCTATTTATTTTATATGGTAGGCACATACTAAAATATGGAATCCTATACTTACTTTCTTTTGTTTTGCAATTGTGTTTATCAAAAACTGAGTCCTGGTATTATCAACATTTGGAACCAGAATAGATGCATAATCTGGGACATGATCTGTGGGATAAACAAATTCCTGAACTCTTTTACTCCAGTGCTCCCAGGCACCTGAAATGACAAAAAAAAAAAAAAAAAAGAAAAAAAAAGGAAAATTTCATAATATTCTGGTCATGTTCAATACGCTCAATATTTTGTTAATAAAATAATTTTTAAAATAGATATTTTGGGTAGAATACTATAAAGTATAAAAAGGGATAAAATTTCTCTAATCTGTCTAAAATGCACCTAACAAAGGATATTCTTGGTCATGACCTGTATTTAGTCTACAATCCTACTAAATGTAGATGTATTTATTAACTTCATATATGCTTATCTAAATAAAAACTTTAAAGAACGTTCACACAGAAACTAATTTTCACACTGCTGGTGAAAAATTACAGAATATGGCAATAAGGATTGCATATGTGCACACTAAATTAATGAAATTAATGTTGTTGGCAAAAAAAATATTCTGGATACAACAGAAATTAATTTCTTCAGAAGAGAACATACTCTGTCATGACAGTAAGATTTTTGTGACAATGGTTGTGTGTGCTAGTTAAATTTAAAAAATTGTTCTAGAATATAGCACACTATTCAAAATATCAAGAAACAAAATATCTCAATATTCTTATAATTCTATAACCTTTCAGATTTATGATTGGTTATTAGACACAAGTAATAATTATTAAGCAAAATTAAAATCAGATTTATTCCTTTGACAAAAACTGCCACCTGTAAGAAAATTAAGCATAAAATAACATTAAGCTAAACTAAACCAGTCTAAGCAAATTATCTACAAATTGTAGGATGGCTAAATTAATAGAAAAGTAATTTGTAAGAAGGAAATTAAAAAGAAATAATGAAATGTTAGCAATGAGCACTCTATGTCTTGTCTCTGACATCTCACATCCACAGATGTGCTGCCTCTACACTGTCAAAAAACCTCAGTTCTTAGGACTGTATAATGACTAAAGCAGCAACAGGGTTTTAAAATGACAGTTTAAAAAACAATGTTGGTTCTTTTTCTTACCACGATCAGTAACATAAAACTCATACATCGTCTGATTGCTGCCACGAGGGATTTTTGGTAAGTCTAATTTATTATCATGAGCTCTGATGAAGGCTTCAAGCTTATCTCGACTGTCCAGCTCCAGAAGGGCACCTAAACTCCACATTATTGCAAAGTTGAACAATTTATGCAGAAGTTGTGTGGTTGATACACCACGTTCTTCCTTCAATGGAATCAAGCCCTCCAGAAGATTAATAGACTGAAAATATTGTAAAATATGCATTTAGAAAATATTACATAATCACTTTTTATTTACCTATATAAGTATGCACTTGCATGATTTATATGTATTCAAAATTAAAATCAATAGAGATTACAAATAACCACCAAACATAAAACTCAGAACAACAAGCCCAATAAAATTTAGTAAAGATAGCTATATAAAATGGAACAAATTTTTCAAAATTACTTAGGTAATTTGATCCAGTTATCCTTTTAAATTATGCCTACAAAATAAATGTCATTTATGAGCTAAGGTAACAAAACAGCTTTTTAATGGATTTTATTATATTCAGCACTCCAAGAATAGGCAAAGCCTAGCCATTTCTTTCCATTTTTAAGCATGGAAGAATTTTCAGCATCTGCCTGATATATTTATCTCAATAATGGTACAATTAATGTATCTTTTATTTATATTATTTTTATTAACTTCTATTGTTCATCTTTTAAAAAATAGATTAAATTATTCTACTATGTGATTGCTTCACTCTGGTTCTAAGGAACTAGAGTCCAGGTTCTAGAAAAATAGTAAGTGGTTATCTACAATTCTGTGATGTTACTTATGAATTCAGATGTTTGTCTTAGGCAACCCCATTTGTACTCTGCTTCTACACAAGGCAGTGTGCAGCCTATTGTTTCAAAATGTCTTTTTGACAGTGAAACAGATTTTCAGTCAGCTCTTGGTTAGTACTCTTTATTCTGTCTTGCATCTCATACTTGGAGTGGGAAGTAATACAGTTACACATACTTCTAATGTTTGCCCAGCATCTCATTTGCAACAGTGGCCAAAAGTGGAGAAAGGTAAAAGAAAAAAATTCTCTTGGCTGGTGGTGGTGCTGGGATAGTAGTGCCTGTTGGTACCCTCTTCCGCTTGTGACTTTCTGAACAAAACACCCTATTTCTGCTTTTATAATCCCATGTGTTTTTTTCCACCCCGAAAATAGCAAGAATGGTCTTGAGCCTACATAAACTTTTATTGTCTATTACAGCCTTTGGCGAGATGTCCCATAGGTCTGCTATTCATGGCATTGAACAGTTTGTTTTCTTCCTGTGTGAACTCCTTCATGCTTATCTTCACTGAATTTCATTTGCCATTTTATTACCTATTTATTCAGTCTCATAAAGTCTGTCTACAGTTCTTCATGGTTAGTTGTTTTGTCCTTAATACCCTGAATAATCTAGTATCGTCAATAAATTTCGTCACCTAAAAGTTTTCCAAATTGTTTATGAACATTTTGAATAGCACTGATCCCAGCAAAGGTGCCTCAGGATCAATGATAACTCTGTCCTTCCTAAGAACTGATAGTCCAGTCACACATTTTCTATCTTCCAATACATTGTTTATCTAGAAATGAAACTCCTATCTTCTGCTATGACTATTTAGTATCCATGCCAGGTAAAGAACAGTGTCAAACACCTTTGATGCTCCATGCAGATCAATTAGATCTCCTTTAGCTACAAATTTACTGGCTTTTCCAACAGGCTTGTAAGGCAGGATAACTCTAAACAAAAAACTGGTGTTGAAACTCCTAAGGTAAAGGATATTTGTCTACCTAATGAGGTGGGCCAGAGGATGCACAAAGAATTAGAAAGTCAGTGGAAATTTCAAGGAGGAAAGCAAAGGTGACATCAGATTTATATGAAGCCATTACAAAGCTGCTGTACGTGAATAGGCAACTTAAATTGTGAATGCTAACAAATGGCACATAATCAGGTAAATGTGCATGCTTGGGTGAACATCCAAAACTCAGCTTTGGAACTCAAATACAAGTCTGCCAGATGCCACTGCTTTGATTTGGTGGTAATTTTTGAAAATGCATGAACTAAACAGAAGCAGCATGTCCTGAATCCTACAATTGCTAAAGACACAAGACCCAAAAAATCAGAAGGCTGCTAAGGTACAGGGCTTCTGCACAGAGACCATTTATGGCAAAGCTGGGATTTTAAGGTACACGTAGAGTAAAAATCTCTGGTGTCACTGGCTCTTAGGTAACAGAAGCACGGAGGCCTGCTAAGAGTTATTTACTTTGTCACAGATGTAACAGAAACTTACTATTTGCTGACACTTCCTAACAAGTACTAATCAAAAAATAACAGAAACTTTTGATCACAGAAGAAATCTTCTATGAAGACAAGCTCAGTTCGGGCAGAGGTTTCACAGATAAGAAATGTAGAAGAAAAATAATACCTCTCTCAAAAATGTTGTTCATTGTACATCATAAAATGGTTAGTTCAATTGTTTCTGCCAAGGGCTTTGCTTCTAAATATACTCTACCTGCATTTGATACTGCACAGTTAAACTCTCCAGCATTGACTATCGCTATTAGTTTGCAGTAAAGAACTTCAAAATCTAGAAAATCTGAAACTGACTCTCAAATGAACAGCAAAATGATATTGGGTACAAATTCGGTAGTTTAATATTAAACTGGACTGCTACTCAAAACATCATCTTGTCTAGACACTTGTTCAAGGACACCACTGAATTTTTTATAAGTGTGTCAAAATAAAAGGGAGATTACATGGATAAATGGAAAGTCTGGAAACTTAGACTCTGCAGATGACAACAGACTCATAAACAAATCAACTGGAGGTATGCAGTACAGGACTGAAAGTCTTTCAAATCTGACAAACACATATTCATATTATTAATAAATCACTGATATAGTTTGGACTCCACTCAAGCTAGAATTCTAACTGCTGCTAGGAAAGAAGCAAAAATTACTGCATTGACCTTGAAAGAGCTGATGGACAGAATTACACCTATTACATCTGAAGATAAAAAGATAGATAGAATTATTCTCTCTCTCTGCTGACACTGCCAGTAGAGTTATAGTGAGCGTAACTACAATATTTTGGTAGTAAAAGAACCAAAATGAATCCAGTAGCTTATTAAACACTCACATTTAGAAATTTACTGAAGCCTGCAAATTCCAGTCATTAGAAGACTAGTCTAGGTATGAAGTAATACAGAGAAGAAAAATTTTCTTCTGCACATCTTCACACTTCCTCTTATATTGCCCAAGAAACAAATATTGATTTTGAGCTTTTCTTTGTCAGGAGACAATATTTTCAAACTAAATTTTACAGCTACCAAATGTTCTCCTTGCTATTTCTTCACTTTTAATATTGACAGTCAATTCATACAGACTCATACAGTATCTGCTTTACCTGCATAATGTAGTTACATTCCAGGAGCTCCATTTTGGGGTTAAGGTTTAGTTTCATATATGTATATGCTGGTTCAAAGATTCTGTCATACAAACTTTGCAAAAGTTCAGCTTCTTGAGCCGTGCGTTTTTTCAGCCATGCCTGAAAGAAACATCCACAATAATGTTCTGTATAAAATGTATAGCAAGGTATATAATAAGGAGCAGCCAACAACAATTATCTTACCTGCAATATTGGTCTCCAGCTGAGTACAGAAGAACTGAGGAAGACCATACCCATTCGAGAAACTGTTGCTGGAGAGGCATTCTCGATGTTGTGGACCTCAAATAACAGTTTACATGAAGGAGACATAGGAATTCGATCTCCATTTGCAAGAGTCAGGGTCTTGTTATCATCCAAAACAGAATTTAAATTCTCAATCCAGATTGCATCTACAGGACCATCTAAAACCAGAAACACATTTTCACCTGGAAAAAAAAAAATCAAAAGAGAGATAGTTCATATCACATTGCTGAAAAAACCAAGAAAATAATTGTATAAAATATGGCTTGGAACCTAAACATCATCTAAAAATTGGTTTTATTTATTGTAATTTCTGCCATCTATATGGACACTCATTACTGAATAAATTGCATACTTAGTTAAGAAAATATTTTTGAAACAATTGGTAGCAAATGAGGGAGCAAATACACCTTTATAGTGAATACTGAATATTTGTTACCTTGGCTGGCTACCAGATTCAAACTGTGCTACTCTCTCCCCACCCTCCCTCAACAGGACAGAGGGAGAGAATACAGTGCAAATGTTTGTGGGTTGAGATAAAGGTCACAGCTGTCATGGGCAAAACAGACTCAACTTGGAAAACATTATTTTGTTGCAGATTAACATAGATATGGATGATGAGAAGCAGAGACAAACACCCAGAACACCTTTATCCCACTCCATTTTCTTTCTCCAAAACCTAATCGAACTCTTCCTCCTTCCTCCTCCTTCCCCAACCCTATTCCAGCAGCACAGGGAGGTTGGGGAATTTAGTATTTTGTTGCTAAAATAAGGGTTCTTTGAGCAACTAAACAAGAGACATTGAATATTCACAATTAATGAAACCCATGCTCATTCCTCTGTTCTTAAAATCTGGTTATTTTTCTTATACTTTGAAATATAAACATAGATGTAAATACCTAAGTTTTGGCAATTATTTTTTAGAATTCTGGCTTCATTTGGAATATAGAAATTTTCTAATAGAGTAAACATATGTATTTCCAATGTAAGAAATTCAACTTTCTTTTAAAATTAAAATCCTTCTAGAAAAATTCCCTAAAAGAATTCCCTTTCTTTAATATATTTATTTTTTCATATACATATACAAACGAAACACTTTGAAAAGGATTTTCAGTATGCCAATCTTAAAATATTGAAATATAAACATGTGCAATCAATGTATGCAAAACAATGAAAATAACATTATTATAAAGATAGTGTCATTAGAACAAGTTAATATAATTTATGATTTATCAGCTTCCAAGTAAGACCTCTACACTGCACAACTGAAGTGGCAAGGAAATGACCATTTTTTAAATGTAGGTATACTACTGAAATAATAAATCTTTAAATTGGTGTCCTTTCTTAAGTGTAATCTCATCTCATATGTTCTCTATAGTTTTCCTCAAGAGGAACATTTGGAAATTCAATATGTTTTTTTCAATATATCATTCAGGATACATTTCTATTATGCCAAATGAAAAGTATTTACATACCCTTTTTGGTTTTCAGTGTTTTCCTCCACAGAGTAGAAAAGATTCCATCTGTCCAGTCATTAGTTGCAGCATCTAGTTTTCCAAACATCTGAGGAGCAGTAATAGCTTTGGGGTTCATGCGCATTTCCTTATGAGGTTTGCCACATTCTGTGAGTGCTTTCATTAACACAGTTATGACCATCGTTTTTCCAGATCCACTAGGTCCAAGTGTCATCAACCCGTGACGCACCAGATTAGTTTCGTACAGCTATTAACAAATTCAAAATAAAATATTTCCATTTAAAAATCAAAATAAAAATAAATACATGCTTTAGAAAGATTTTTGCTTGCACTTAGTAGTGATTAAGATGTATTAGACATATAAGTTATATGCTCAGGATTGAACTTAGCATGCATTTGCTGAATTCTACTGTTTTGTGGAAGAGTAAATATCTTCCTTTCCTAATCTTCCATTCCTAATCTTTTTTACACTAAATGGTTCACAGAACTAAATCTTACCTAAACTTTTTTAAGCAGTTGACCATAGTTTTATTCGATTTTGAAAAGGGTTTTCTCTATTATTCAAAAGGAAAAATTAATAGTAGCAAAATATTAATGCTACAGAAATATGATTAATTATTATGGTGCTGAAATACCTGAGTATATGTAACAAACAGAGGGACTGCACTTTCTCCAGAACTGTGTATGGGTTTAGTTTCAGGAGAGTTCTCTACTGAACTTTCTATTTGTCTTTTAATATTAGCCTTTGGTTTGCCGTGGAAGTGTCATCATGCCTATTACAAGTATGAATGAACAGAATGGCACAAAACAGTCCTCCTGGGTGCCAAAACCTTGTGAGATGAAGCATATACAGTTCTTCATCTGCAAGCTGAATAAAGGCTTGTATCAATCCAGGATGAAGATCTACAGGCATCTCAGTGCAAGTCCCTTGCATTGGTCTTCCTCTGTATGGTGCACACAGAGCCTTCAGTTTTTCCTATATTCGGTGTGCAGGTTCATGGGTAAGACAGTGGTCTTGCCACTAACACATTGTTCTGAATCCTGATTGTGAAGAACATTTTAGAAAAAAAGAGTTCTACCTGAACAAGCTTAAGATTCCATGGTGGATGGTTAACCAATCCTGCCTCTTCAACCTGATGAGCCACTGCAGCCTGAAGCTCATCATAGGTACTGCTGTCCAACTGCAACCCCGGGAAGAGATCATTGATAAGACTGAGAAACAAAGGCTCATCTTCATCTATCTGAAACAAAAAATGTTATTAAATGTTTAAATGATGGTTATCCAAAGAACGTTTCCAAATCAAAATTAGTCTCTGTTATAAAAGAATAAGCAGTAACAACATACTTTCTAGATATAGATGCTTACAGACAGCTAACAGGAAAAATAGCATTTTGAAAATGTCATCCAGAAGCCATGCAAAAGAGAAATTCAGAATTGAAAGAAATTTCTTACTGAGTAGACACTAGAGTCTATTTATAAAATTGATTTGTAAACCACTTGCAGCATGTATTGGAAAGAACATCCTATCTGAAAAGAAAACTTTACATCTGATTTGGTGGATACTCATGATTCAATTTACTTATGGTACAGCAGTCAGTCTATGCACAAATCAGGACACTGAAAGTCACATGCAGAGGTAAGCTGCTATTAATCTATTTGAACCTTTGCATAATGAGCACTCTTCATAAGTCTAATAAACTCTATGCTGTTTAATGATAACATCATGTTTCATTTTTTAAAGGAAACAATGTTTGAGATTTTGTCTGATCTCATACAAAATCCATGAAATATCTATTAGGTTTGCCTCTACATGGTGCTAAAGTATTAAATTAGATTCTTACCAGCTTAGAAAGATTCATATCTCTTAACCCTCTCATGACAATACTTAATTCGCCTTCAGTTGGCCTGGCTCTCTTTTGAGCCCCAAGAGTCCTCAGTACTGAAAGGATATTCCTCAGACCAAAGTCATAATGGACCTAGAGAGTGGAAAAAGGCTTATGTATCAGTAACAAGTTCTCTAGCTTTATTTCATCAATATATCAACTTTACTTGCATATTTATAGTACAGTAGTCCTGCCTGGGAAAGGTAACTAAAATAGGAATTGGTGGTGTTGTTTTGGAATTATTCTGTTCAAATAAATGAAGGATAATAAAGCCATTTTCAGGAAGATGTGTGTGTACTATAAGGTTTTACTTTCCTAATTTAAATTGAATTGATTTCACCATTTATCATGCCATACAGAAAAAAAATATGGCTCTGAATAGCAGGGTTCTAAAAAACTAATAGTTCCATCCTAGACCATGTCTTTTCAACTAAGGCATCTTAAAGCACAGACTTCAGATCAAGACAGTGCTACAGGGACACAAACAACTTAAACTAGATGTTTCTCCTGTGGTTTCCAGTTTCCAATTTCCAACTACTTACCCTAGCCCTAGATAATTCTTACAGAAAAATTATATGACTGGGATAATTTTTGTGTGGCTGACATGTTTAGGCAGAGAACCTCATCCACTTGCAACTAACTGAAAAGCATCATTTTTAACAAAAAAAGATGCATATACAACTACATATTCATGAATTAACATAGCAATTTATTAATAAATTTTATAGAGGTGTTTGTTTAAATTACATTTAAAGTACTTCAATATTTTGTAAAAGGCATGGAAGTTTCAGAAACAATCTGGGTAACCAAAAAAGTAGGAGGTTTTACTATGTAAATACAAAGACAAAGGGAATACATAACATTACCTGCTTAGTGAGCTGCTCCTCACAAAGTTTGTAAAGAACAAAGAATTTCTTAGCCAAGACCACATTATCAATAAATCCATAACTTGCAAGTTTAACCCTTATAATTATCTGAAATACAAATATTTGTAGAAATTCCATTAGTTTCTCCTGAAGACAGGTGAGCAAATTAAAATACATTTTTTCCTTTCAGTTCAGTCAGGAATTATACCTGTCTATCTGGAACCATCATTGCAACAGTTCTAAACTGAACTTTGAGATTTTCTGGTAGTTCTTGACGTCCAGCATATCCAGGATTCTAAAAAAGAAAACATAATGCACCATTATTATTTCCAATAGTCAAAATAGCCTCCTTTTTTATTGTTCAATAAAAATAAATACATGTATAAATACTTAGACCAGTTTGGAGTTAGAAGTCTTGCCTATCAATTATTGTAATTTTAATCTCCCATAAAATAATCTAGGATTGCCATCTGCCTTGGCACTAGGAAACATACATTTTAAAATTTCCTGCCCATGAGATTACAGGCAATAGTGCTATGAAACCTCAGGAATCCTATGGCAAAATGACAGCATTTTCTGAAAATTATTATTCTGGGAGATCAAAGAATTTTTACATATCTGTGAAGGTACCCATTAGTCAAGACCTGTGTCCCTGAAAAATATCTTTCTTCATCTCCTTCTTTAAGGGAATGTTCTTTTTCTCCCCGCTCCCTACAGTATCTTTCTCATTAATACTGTTAAAGTATTAATACTATTAAGCTACTAATATGTTAATATTATTAAAACATTTGTGAATTATTAATGCATCATTATTAGCATTATTAAAGATATGGTAGTACAGTCTGTTAGTGTTTCAGTCCCCCCAGTGAGCACAGAAAATTCTGCAAGTTTGGTCAAACTCTTAGTCTGCGTGGTGGTCTTGGTTTAGAATCCATAACCCAAGACAATGGTGAATAACAATACAGCAATGAAGGGACATAATTATGAGCCCTTTCATAAATATTAAAGTCAAAATGAAGTCAGGCCATTCATGAAAAATAATTTTATTTATGTATCCTTCATGTCAATCTAATTCTATAGTGACATTATTTTATTAATAAAAGCAGTTCTTTTCACCTTGTCACTTAACCTCTATGTAGTACAATTTATCACTTATTTGAAATTATTGCTACACTCACCATAGTTAGGAAAATTCCAAACTCTGGATTTAAATCTACACAGTCTCCATCAGAAAAAATGAACTGCTTTTTTTTTTCTTTTCTTGCTGTTAAAATAATATAGATTTGTTGTGCTGCTACGGACAAGACAGGCAACTCAATTCGATTGAATTCATCAAAACATCCCCAAGATCCAGACTGTGCAAGACCTAAAACAGGGAAAGAAAAAAATATTATCTCTTGTTCTTCATGCATATTTGAATATCTGAACTAAATTACTTTTCCTGCAAGTAATTAAATCATATAAGTTTTATTTATTGCCCGGTGGTCAAGGACCTATCTTCCTCCAATCCACTTGACTGTTTCCATATCTGTCTCAATTAATATTAGTTGATTTATAGACAATGCTTAAAAGTGAATCAAAGTCTGAAAAAAAATTTTGATAATTTTTGGCATTTGGTAAATATTTTTATAGATCATTGTGTGAATGTAGCCTTTTATTGTAGAGCACCATTCAATTATTGCAAAAAGCTGCACTGTTAGTCTAAAAAATTAAAAAGAAGTGAAATATAGCTACAAAACATTAGTCCTAAATATCACCAAAAAAAGTCACTGCTTTTGTTTTACTATTTTAAGTCCCCACTAAACAAGTTTCTCATGTAATAGTACAGGATATTAACAACACTCAAAGTGTGACACATTCAAAGTGTGAATATGTCTATGAATGAAAGAGAGAAACCCAGAGAAAGAAAAGTAAATGAAAAGAGAAATCTAGAAGTATTATACTAATAACAAAAATATTTTTTGTACAGGATTATTTTCACAGTTGCCTAATTTCTGTTTGGAAAGGTAACATGTATGCGGTAGCACCTAAGAGAATGGTTTTCCGTTTCACAATGTTTTGTAAGAAAATTTCTAAGAGCATTTTATCCCAAATGATATTAAACTACCAGCAAGCCATGTTTTTCTTTCATGTATACTGAAAGCTTGCTATTTAATTGTGAATAATTTATGCAAGTCATTCAGGGTTTATTCGTGTTGCACAGTTAAGGCTAAATCACTTTAAAGACATTTTGTCATGAATTTTGTCACTCAAAGATTTTCTAAAATTTTAATGACTTTCAAACGGGCAATATGTTTATAAACCTGCAGCTTTGGCCACTTTTATGCCTCCTGCACCCCAATACATACAATACCATTACTCTGAAAAATGAGCTGACAGAAACCTCATAAAGCTCAAGTCCCCTACTTAGACCAGAATAAGTAAGACATATCCATGCAGCAGTACAAGCTCTGTGCTGACTGGGTTGCAAAGAAGATTTGCAGATTTTGCTGTTCCATTTAACAACTCATTAAGCATGAACCAGAACTCTGCACCTGTAGCAGGGGAAGGCAGCTGCATACTGGGAAAGAGCATGGCCTGCAGGGTGAGGCATATCACTGTTCACCTCTACTCTCCACTTGTGAGATGGCAGCTGGAGTACCATGCTCACTTTGGGGTTTCCCAGTAGGGGAGAGACATTGATATATCTGCATGGTTGCACCAAGTGGCTGCTGTGATGGTCAGTGGCTGGAGGGAGGACATGACACAGTGGCAGAGGCTGAGGGAACAGCATCTGTTGAGCCTGAAGAGAAAGCAAAGGGAAAAGCCTGTTGCTGCTGACAACTGGATAAATAGGAGGCACTGAGAAATTGGAGTCAGGCTTGTTTCAGAGGTGCAGAAGAAGAAGACAATGGACACATGTTTCAGCGTGGAAGATTCCAAGCCAGGGGAAGCATAAAAAATGTGATAATGAGAATGATCAAAACACTTGAGCAGAGCTGTTGCGGAACATCCATCCCTGGAGAAAGTCAAAACCCCACATGAACATGGTACTGAGTGAGTACCCTGCTCTACCTCCACCTGCTAAATGACCCCTACAGGAAGAAGTCTTACCTTTGAAAATCCTGCCCAAGCCTCTGAAGTCCATCTGATCAGAGCAGTTAAAGACTACTACATATTTTCCCAGAGCCTTTCCCATGTCTTTCGTTGTTTCTGTTTTACCAGTTCCAGCTGGTCCTGCTGGAGCTCCTCCCATGTTCATTCCCAAAGCTTGGGCTAAAGTTATATAGCACCTACAAATATTAATTGAGGTTCATCTATCAAATTATATTAAAGACAAAAGTGTGTATATATAAAATACAGGACAAGTTATGCAATAGATTCTACAGCCCCTCTGTTGAAGTGCTACTTCTTCATAAAGCAATTCCATGGATTCCAGTGCAAGAAGTTCTGAGAGTAAAAGTAAAAAAATAGCATTTAAATGTTACTTAGAGGTGCAGAAGAAACAACAAATCAAACAAACAACAGAAGAAACAAACCCTGCTGTTAACAAGCTAAAAACAATGCACATCCCATAAAGGTATTTCTCATTACCTTTTCTGGCAGGTATAAAGAGTACCTTCTGCCATTGAATTCTGCTATATCATCATATTCTGCATCATCCTAACCTGTATACATTTAATCATGCTATCTTTGACTAAATCCTCAAGTGTGAAAGAATAAGGATATATGGATGGCCCCTTCCCTCGTTATGGGTAAGAAATAGTTACATTTCTAGGGAAAAAAGAACCCTAAGCTTTACTCCCTTTTTTTTTTAAGTGTTAAAAGGTCCAGATTACAGTTTTACTTATATGTGAGCCTTAGTTATGATTTTCATTCATGGCAAGGTATGGAAGGGTAATGCTAAAGGAATTAAGCAATAGGGTATCTTCACTGTCAAGTCAACATAGTTTGGACACATTGTAATTGAAGTATTTCTGGTTTTAATCCATAATTGAATAGCCTTCTATAACTGGTTCCTCAATTTAATTTGAATCACTGTAATTTATTATGCCCAACTTGCACTGCAGGAACTTTCTTGCTTTCTATACTTTAAGAAACTCTGAAGTGACAGGAAGGCTTTATCTCTGCTGTTCTACTTCAATCAATTTTGGGGTAGAGCTTAACAATTTTACATCAAAAAATACTCAGTTGCTGAGGGCAATACAGTTCACTGCAGAAATCAACCGAACTGTCCATATTGCCACAATAGCAGCGCTACCTCTTCTGGAGAAATAAAGGTATTTAAAAACTCATAGAAGCTCATACACCACATAGATATCAAAGTAAATGATTGTAGGTTGGAAGTTGCTTTTATTGCTTGAGGGGATCTTTTTGCAAGTGTGGTACCTCTTGGTCTTCTATTTTCTCATTTGGTTAATAGTGACATCTCAAGAAAGGATCGAATGAAGAAAGAATTTGGACAAGGGAGGAAGCAAAGAAATTCCCAAGAGGAAAAAAGAAATAGAGTTCTTTGTTAAGCCACATTTGAAACAATATGACTATTTATTTGCCTGGCTGCAGAAGAAGGAAGGTCAGTGCATACAGCTTTTTCTTAGACTTTCAAAGAAGCCACAGAGTCTTTAGAGAATCTCTTGTTAAAAAACTGGAAATATTTGACCTAACCTTCTCTTCAGTATACTGCTAAACTATATGTTACTATATAACCTTAAAAGAATGAATTTTTGTTATTAAATCCTCTTTTTAAGGCTGGGCAGTGATAATGAAATGAGTAAGTGTACAGATTAGTGAGACTCTGTTTTACCTTTCCTAAAACTGTATATTAAGCAAATGTTTGAGAATGTTTTCATGAATGATCTAGCCCACACAGGACTTAACACAGATTGCATCTCTTTAAAGATAAATGTTAAATAAACACTATAGATATTAGAAGTATTCCTTATCTGTAATTGCTTTTCTAACCTGTCTGTAAGAGGTGTTATAACCAGACGATCAGTGCAACCGAGAAATTCATTTTGGTAAACAAAATCAACATCTGTAATTGCTACGATGACTTGATCATAATCCTCTTTATAGTAGAATCTGGACTGCTTTAACCACTCAAAATCAGTTGGTGATTTGATGTTCATTTTTACCTTAAAAGAATGTAAAAGTGTGTGTTACAACCGAGCATTTACACTTATTGCCTTCACCAATGGTGATAAAATGCTTATTTGGATGTGAATAATCAGTGATTACTCAGATTAAAATTCCTGTGTAAGCAAACATAAATACAATAAGCATGACATAACATGATCAGATGTATGCTAAACTGATATTAAAAAACATCCTGATCGCTTAACCCAATCATCACAACATCTGTTTTATCAAACAATTCTTAAACTGCTTTGGTAGGGCAGTCCACTTTCCAAGCAAGAAATGCAAATAGCACATTGCTAAATCCACTAAATGTTGCAACAAAGGGCGTGATGAGGAAGGGATGTGACTGAGGCAGAGAAGCAAATGCTGTATAATCTAAAAAGCCTCTGGAAATATGTGAGGGACAGTGTTGAAGGATGCCATTCCTCAAAGAATAAAGGAATGGTAACAATTTAGCATAGTCTCAAAAGCTCAACTGTAGGATTACATATGCTGATTTTAGCAGGTTTTTTGTTTGTTTGTGTTCTATGTAGTCTCCTTAGGAACATGCAGCCATGTGCCAACTGAGATTCTGTAAAGTCATGAGGAAATGATGTTACAGTTACAACACTCTCAGCAGCCTCAGCTTCTTAAGTTAAACAAGAAAGAGTAGTACAATTGCTTTTCAAAGGAAGGAAATAGTTTGTTTTGTCTACAAAAAACACTCTGTAGGAAGACATGGAGAATTTAAATATTCTAAGAGAAGTGAAAACATTTGGTAAAAGTATTAGTTGACAGAACTAACTAATGTTATTCTAATTTAAGCAAAATTATATTATTTTTACAGTGGTGAGATTATGGATATTTTTCTCTTATATATGCATACACATGTTACTGTAGCTACCACATATAAGAAAGAGTATTACGATAGAAAATGCATGTAGTTGTCAGAAATCAAAATCCATACCAAATCATCAAAAATATCACGCTGATGCACATGAATGGTAATAAGTGTTTCAAACTTCACTCTCTCAAACTTGGAAAGATCCTGTGTGGTCTGGCCAATCAATGTATTCAGAATATCCAGAAATCTAGCATTGGTTACATCCATGATTTTTTTGTCGTCCTTAGCATTGCGTAGAGCTTCTTCTCCATCACGTGTCCACAATATTTGAACACCCAGTAATCCAACCTAAAAATGTAGTACATGAAAAATATACAAAGTAATCACTTGTTGAACTCTACCTGTGTTACAGAGGGCTTAGTTATAATAGGAACTATAAATTGTGGTGTAGACAGTTCCATATCATCACTATATCTAACATGAATCTATCTCACCAGGACACCATGCCTGAATTAACTGGCTCTACTGCACAATCTCCTGAGAAAGCACTTAAAAATTTTACAAACATTTGTCACATAGTGAGATACACTCAAACTAAGGACTAGTGTTAGTTTCCCTTCTAATATTTTAGAGGTCTCCAGTAATACACACCTAAACTGACTCAGGGGGGAGAAGACCTGAAAATTTTCCATTGTCAATTTGTAACTAATTAAAGAATATTAAAATGCTGTGAAAAAGCTGAACATGGTATGGCCTGCCTTCTAACATTCGGTCATGCCTGGACTACAGCTTAGAGCACATTGAACTACAAGTTATTTTGCTTACAAATAAACCTAGAGAGTTATAGGATGTTGTACATAAATTACTGTCTCTGATTGGTTTTGTTTTACAATACTCACAACAAAAAACAGACAAGCACTGTATCCCTTTATTACCTTTATTGCCCACATTTTTATATTCACAAAGCATCAAGCCCTAAAAATTTTACTCAACATCTCTTTCTATTTTTCTGGCTTCCTATGCCTGTAGTGAGCTCATGGTTACAGACTTTGTGTATTAGAAGATAGCTTGATGACTTTAAATGGTGAGCTATCATAAGTAGAGTCTAAAAAAAATTAATTTTAGAATGACCAATTAGTCAAAGGAAACCAAAAAATAAATAAAATAATATTTGGATGTGACTATTTCATGTTATCTATAACAGCAGCTTCTGAGCCAGGAAAAAGGCAGTTTGAAGAAAACATTTCATTTGTCAGTATTTTGCCCAATTTCTTCTCTCATTTGTAACACAACTTTTCTTCGCAAAAATTCCTTGGCTGAATCCTTCCAACACAAACAATTTTTTGAACATAAGAACTTGGCAAGATGTGAGAAAAGATCTTTGCAGGTGGTAGTAAAACCACATCAAAATGTCTGACATGAAACAAGACAGTCCTTATTTGTTTAAGGTAGTGAAAATTTTCAAGTAAACACTTCTAAGACAATACCCTATACCATCGTAAACAGACCTTTAGGAAAATTCTATGAAATATTTAGATGTGTTGATTTTTTAAAAAACAGCAATACTGGCCAGCTTTAATACCTGCAGAATTTTTATTAAAAATTACACCCTGCACTGTACCAGTCAGCAAATTACAGATTCAGAATTCATACAGGATGGGAAACGGTTCATTAATTTTTAATGAAATTTATGAATTCTCAATAAGATGGTGGAGTCTCTAGAATCCTTCAACATAGCCTTGTACTACGACTGCATTACCATAGCGACAACTATATAAACCATGAGGTAAATCTTGTAAATTACGAGATAAATAATCATAATCATAGCTCTTGCAATCTTAAATTATGAAAGAAATTAATCTGCCCATGCAATTTTATTTGCAGCTGAAAGGGATTCAAAATCCATTACAGAAAAATCTAAGCTCTACTTTATATTCTCCAAGAGAACTAAAAAAACTAAATTTAAACAGCTGGCAAGAAAAATTTTATACTATATACTGGCTATCAAAATCAAAGTGATTTAGGATTACCTTCTGCTGACCAGATCCTTCCCCTTGTTTCCTCTATGAAAACTTCCTCATAGTGGCAATCCCACATGCTCTTTACCTTCCACCTACCCCCAGAAACAACCCAGACTGCACACACATGTCCACATCTCGTATTCTTACCTGGGCTGGGAATTGATTAAGAAAATTCAACAGCTGATATCCTGGATCACTAATTTGGTAAAATGCTGCCCTAATTATGCCATGCAATGACCTCTGCTGCATTTGCAATAAAAGCTTCAACCAAATTTCTACTGGTCCTTTTGCAAGCACTGGAGTGTCCAACTGTAAAATTAATGAAAGTAAATGCATAAAATAGAACATACTTACCAACCTTCTGTTCACAAATAGGAGTTACGACATAGTTACTGAATTTCTGTCCATGACAGCTAGAGATTTTACTTCAATTAATATCCAAACAATTTATTTAATGAAGACATATTCTAGTCTTGTTAACAACAGTCCTTGAAATATTTATTTGTACTTAACAATAATTCACCTTAATACATCTTGTATGTTCAATAATAAAATTATTTATCTATTAATGTTTCTAGGAAAAAAAATCAGATAATTACTGCAATTTTTTCTCCTTCTCTTGATATGACTGCCAGTATGCGATCATAATCCTTTGGATGAAATTCTACCTCATTTATGTTGTCAGATATGGAAGTCAGATGTGGCTGTAAGGATAATTCAGGAGTTATTCAAAGTAAATATTTAGCATTAGCAAACAGAAAAAAACTCTCAAATGAGGTTATCCTGCAAAGTTCATCGGAACATGCAGATGAATTTTTGGCCATCTGTAGGTAACAATTACAGAAATGGTTGTGTAGAATTTTAGCTCTGTCTACTGTATTTTTAGAGTTTCCAGAGATGATCTAGCAGAGATCAACTGGTTTATGTCAATCAACACTCAATCACAATCCAGACTAGCTGGAAGAATTTTGCATTATGCAAAGCAGGAAAGCCTCAGAGGTTCCTTTTAATAGTTTAGTTGGGAAAGAAAGCACCAGCAAATCACTTGATCAAACCATGTTCTAGCATTTTGAATTCTGAAGTTTGTTTTGAATTACAGGTATCCATTTCACATTTTGTTAAAGAATGGAGAGCAAGAAACAACTATTTTTTTCAAGCAAACTTTATAAAAAGAAAATGCTTGCATCCCATTTTATTAAATGTTCCTCTGTATACTATTTATTTTAATATAAATAGAAAAAAAATTATTAAGTTAATACCTGGATTGTATGAGAATCACTTGCTTGTCCAAGAATTTCAACAAGTGCAGGATCCGAAATAAAGAAGAATCTTGGAAACAGCAGTCTTTTCTTCTCTAAATATCTTTAAAATTAAACAAGATTTTTATTAAAATATTTCAGGTTGTAATTTTTTCTATACAGGGGTGTAAGACTGAAATACAATTAATGTTTCATACAAACTATTTAAAATAGAGCAAAGCAGTAAAAATCAAACAATTCATACCCTGTAAGTGATTTCTGACATACTTCCAACTGTTCATGTAAATAAGGGAGAAGTTGCTCCATAGTATCATCTCCAACACAGCAGGCAACTACATTTGGGTTTTCATGAGCTCTTTGCATTATTTTTACCCATGACTTGTCAATATTCTGAAAACGCTTTGCTTCCTATATGTAGGAAAACCAAAGCATAGTCTGTTGAAAATTATTGTACAGAAAGCTTTCAGTACACAATATCAGGCAAGCATTGTAAAGTTTACCTGGGGTAACTCTTTTGCAATATCTCCGGCTACAAAAACAGCTTCAAGATATATCCAGAGGTTCTGCACAACCAGCCATTCTTCAATTACGTGTGAAGAGTTACTTAGTTTATGAACCCAGCTCTGAATTTGCTTTTTAAATGCCATATTGTATCTAAAAGTGGAGAGGAAAATAAGCTATTTAATTCTAAATAAAGCTATTATGAAATAAATACTTACAATGGTGAAAAAAAAAAATCCCAAACCCAGAACAAACCAACTCTTGTTTCACTTAGAACAAAAACAACATTATGGAAAGATTTTAGCATCTTCATTACATTCAAGTATATTGAGATGAAAGTTGTCTCAACTGAATGTGCATAGAAGTCTTTCTCATAAGAATGTTTTTCATTAGGCCTTGTAATATTTTCATTAAAAAAATTCATTCAAATTTACTGCTAATTTAGCTAATAATAGTGTTGTTACTGTCGCAGTGTATTTCTGAAAATGCCATACATGAACCATGCCAAGTACCTATTGGACAGTAGAGAATCCAGAACCATTAAACTGTCCTCCATCAACATCATAAGTTCTGCTGACTCAATTCCCTTTAACAGTAACTCTCCTCTTGCTTTGAATGGTGCAAAGCTCAGATTTTGGGCTCCCCAGGTTTCTGCTACTTGAGACAGTTTGGCTTCTATATCCTTTTCCTTCATAGCAGATATGCATATGTCCTGCAAAGAAAGAACCACTTTTCACACTCTCCAAAACTGTGAAATTAATTTCCTAATACTGCACATGCAGTCATAGAATATTTAAAAATGCAGGTATCACACTACAAATGTTACTCACTAAAATTACTTGTATGGATAACTGAAAAAAAAAGCACTTTTGGAAACGGATGGGTATATACTTTTCTGTGGCTTCATAACATTTTATTTCTGTGTAAAAAGATTTTTGGATCATAATTTCTACAAGGCTGAGGAGAGGTAATGATTAAATTCATCACCAGCTAACTCCAACTCTTACCACATTTCATTAATAGAATCACAGAATCTAAGAATAGTTTAAGTTGGAAAGGTCAATTTCAACATTCTATTCAAATCAGAGCTTAATTCAAAATTAAGCAGATCACTTTGGAATGCTTCCATATGAATCAAGTATAGCTATACTTTCTGCATATGTATTTACCACATGAAACATGGAAACTCCACTGAGTTTTCACAAGTTATATGGGGTGGGGTTTTTTTAAGTTGTGTGGTTCAAAAGAAGCCATAACAATCCAGAAAATGTCTTAATTTTAAATATTATTAAGCATGAAGTCCTCATCCAAAATTTCTAATTTGTCTACAACACTATAAAGCAACAACAGAGGCAAAAAATTAGGCGATCATGACAATTTAAAGTTTTATTTGAGAATTTTTCTTGCTTAAAAAGAGCTAAGAAAACAATAAAAAATAATGGCAGGAGGAGTGCGAAGAGATTATCTAAAAATAAGAGTCTAGAGATTCCAGATGCTACCTCTATATTTGCTCACATAGATAAGAGCCTCTAAATAAAACACAGATTGTTTTAAACCAGTGTGGTCTGATTGAGAGTCAAGGACTTAACGAAGTAATTATTTTTAAAGCGAGTAACCATTTAATAAGCAATCACATTATTTTTGCTGACAATATAAAGTGAACGAGGAGGGGGAAAACATGTGTACCTACCTCAATATCTTCTTTATTTTCAAGAACTGGTGCTTCCATGATGTTTCGAAGGCAAAAGGTCTCAGACTCTACATCAAATGGATGTCCTGTTGTTTCAGAAATACGATCCCAGTGTCTTTGCTTCATTGCTTTGTCAGACATCATTTCCAGCAAAGAACAACACTCAATAAAATCCTCAATTCCTTTCTTGAGATCTGAAAATGCTTGCCAGTGGTGGAGGCCTTTAGGTAGTCTACGGCACCTGCAGTTAAATTAAAGTGGTACTGTAGTAAATGCCCCTTCTGTCAAAATAGAATTGTTTAGGAGATATGAATTGGATTGTATTAAAGTCAACATCTTCTATGCCAGCAAGCCTACCTGTTTAGGAAAAACTAATACAAATGCCCTAGTTAAAAATCATAATATTTGATAGTCTCAAACACTGATATTTTCCCTGCAAATCAAGAAAATAAAAAATACTGTAGTTTCTGTTAAACATAGTTATGTCTCCTGCTTATCATCAGAAACTCTTTATTGGAAAAGAAAAAACAAAGAAAAAATAGCTAAATTAGTTAAATGTCACGTATGAAATCCTTGTACAAATATAATATTTACTTCAATTTAATACACATGGAACTTACTAACATACCAATTCAGAGACAGACATGAAAATTACATAAATATGACTGCCTCCTCCACTTGTGGTTAGTGGTTCTGAACCCGTTCACTAATGAAAACTATATACTCCTGATGTGGAAAAAAAGCCAAGAAGAGTTATATAATTATCCACCTCTTTTATCACACTTTTAAAGAGCCAAAACACCAAGAACCAAGCAGGTGACCTACCACAGGAATGCCCTATAGCAAATGGTAAAGTATATCCTTATCAGGAAAAACAATAAATCCTTGGTTTTGCATCCTTCATCACTTATTTCTCTTGCTCCCACTGACATGATTTCATATTCCCAATAATCAGGAACAATACAGCAGCATGTGTGTGGCTGAGAGCTATGCCAGAGATGGGTGGTTGTCAATATGGTCAGGTTGGTTAGCTCCCTACTTGATGTCAAACTGGATGTTTAACACCTGCCTGCCTTTCTCTGAGGGATAAAGAATTTTGTGCCCGTTATACTTGTATGCAAAACTTAATCAATGGGCTAATCATCCCAGCTGAAGAACTTAGCTTTTTCAAACAAAATTTCAATCCTACTCACCTTACAGTGGGTTTAACTAAGAGATCAGCAATTCAACTGATCATATGCCCTTCAGTTTTCAAAGCTACAGGTAAAAGGCTGCTTAACTAAAAGTATGGTGTTATTTCATTCCTTCTTGAACAATCTTACTGTTTACAATAAATATTATTCATGGAGGTTTTGATAAATATTTCAATGGCTCTGCTGAACGTACCTAAACTTTAATGCATTTAATATCTGTTACTATTCATACATCAAACATACCTGGTTTGAAAATCCAGAAGTTCAGTACTGATTTTTTCAATATCTATCTCTGTCCAAAGTATGTCATAGTAACCATTGATAGTGCTTAGTACAGTATCATATAATCCATACAATTTCTGAAGCAAGCCTAACTCCTTCCTGGGAAAAAAGAAGCAATTATGCCAATAATTTCAATCGGCTCTCTGGATAAGTCAAAATATTTAAATACATAATATATGAAATAATAATACAAAAAATAGATGTAGGCCATTAGAGTATGTTTCTTAATGTAGAAAAGAATAATTCATTAAAAAGAATCCACAAAAAGATCAAATGGTTGGTGCTAAGGACCTAACATCCATATTAAACATATTTGCAGGAAGTTTTGCTTTTGCCTAGTTCTCCAAAACCCCCATTAATCCAAAAGAAACCTAGGTTATATAGCCTGATCTGGTTCTGCAGTGCAAAGCAGAGCATGGCAGGTGGAAACAAACTGTCAATTTACTTAGAAGCACTCTCTGAAAGTGAACTAAAACTCTAATCTAAAACCAGACAGAAACAGTGAGATCTTCCTCTGGTGTGAATCATCATCAAAGTATTGAAATGGCTGGTGCAAAAACTTAAGAATCTGATAATCATTTGTACAGCTGAGCAAAAAAATCAGACTTTCATAAAAGCTGTACTTAAATTCCTCTTATATCACAATAGAATGACCTTTACATTTTCTTCACTTTCTACCATATCTTAGTATATAAATATATCTTTTTATTTCTATTTATGTCTAGAATGGGGCATATTGATCCTTTATCTAGTATTTATACACAGTAAAATCATCTGGTATCATTCTGTTACAATAATAAATAAATAATTTTTTGTTAATTAACAAATCCATTACAGCTTTTAAAGTCTTATTTATTTATCTATTTATTTATTTATTTTATTCAAGGCAATGGAAAACTTGTATATTGTAATACTTCTGCCTTTGATGTAAGCCTAAGACTTTCTAGCATACTTAATAACATACTTAAGGCAACCATATTTCCACAGTTACCTGACTTTATGCAAAATCTCATACTCTGTGACAGGCAATCCAAACAACCGTTCACCAGACGAGTACGTCATAAACTTTCTCCACAGCTCATCAAAGTTGGCCTGATTGTGTTTCATGCAGACCAAATGAAAATGTAAGTTTAGAAGTTTTAACTTAAAATTGTCTAAAAATAAATCATTAAAGTTTCAAACTTTTATTAAGTCTATCAGAAGTATATGTAAAATATCTGAAAATGTTTCTGATCTAAACAAATATATAGCTTGAAGAAAAACACCAGCGTGCCAAATAACACAATTACTTTTAAAGTATAAGTGCTGTCCAAAAATATGATTCCCACAGAAAAATGGAAAGAAGAATGATTTTCGCAACTAGTATCCAAATGTACAGAGTATTCTCTTGGCAAAATAGGAAACACAGCAAATTGAACCAGAATCATTCAATTTTCAGTACACATTAGATGTATTAGAAGGATTAAGCACCTTCTGTCAGTCACTCAGTGCTTTTCACAAACTCAGAATTTACTTTATACAATCTATATGTCAGACTGACAGAAGTACTATTTAAGCTACTATAAGTTATAGAAAAAAGGAGGATTAAAACTAGAGAAAATACTGCTCCTGGACCTATGAATTAAGGTTCATAACAAATAAATAACAAGTTAAAAGACAATTATCTACTGAAAAATGTCATCTTTAAAAGATTGGCTCGTGACTGCCTTGTAACCTGGCTTCTTTTCAGCCATTATCAAGGTATCATAATTGACTCTACCCTTTTCTGCTGCTTCCATTACTTCAGATTGAAAGTTTCTGCTCACAAAATATGAAGACTGAAGAAAGGTTTTCCTTCCACATTAAGGAAAACATTGCATAAGAGAAACTACAGATAACATAACATTATAAGGAACATCCAAATTATAATTTGGTAAACTTGTTATGATAAGCAAGAGCAGATTTAATTAATCAGTTGCAAATTCAACAATTTACTTTCTTACCTGAAAGATCTGCATCCTCTTACTGGCTTCCTGAGGTGGAATGTTTGGAACCATAGGTCCTTCCTTTCAAATACGCAGTTAACAAAAATGGAATATTAATTCTCAAAGTGACTGAAGGCCACTCTGTATTTACAGATCATTATGGAATACATATTTTTTTTAGTCAAACTCCAATCAAGTCATGTAGCTTGGTAATTCAATACTTACAATGGTAAATCTAAGAAGAGGTAACTTTTATGGAACTGAAAATTCCTTACCTTAATTAAACTTAATAAGATCAGACTCTAACATTTCATACTTCCTTATTTTGCTGAAAATAACAAAACCCAGACAGTGTTCCTTTTTAACACTAATGTATGTGAAAAGATGCCACAACATGTACCATAGTTTCTAAATGAATTTTTAATTTATAATTACGATTTCATTACAAGTTGTATCAACAGTGCTTCTTTTCTTTGTGTGTTCACTTTCTGTGCGCACTGCTATTTCTTCATACTGACAAGTTTGACCTACAGTGATGACTGCTTAGCAACCACGGCATCAAACATCAGTAGCTGAGCAGAATAAAATTCTGGCACCCAACTCCTGCAAACCAAAACCATTGAAACACTGAGTACAAGTCTTCCCTGCTACTACTAAATGCATTTACCGTTTCATACGCTGTTTCAAACTGTGATACATCCTCCTTAAAAACCGCAACTGCTTCTAGCAATTCAGTTTTAAATTTCGGCTGAACTTCAACCAACTCATCTTGAACTGCAATCTGACATGGAAAAGATTAAAATAAAAGTTATTTCTGTAAAAATGTGCAACAGATATTTGAGTTAGATATAAATCAAAATTATGAATAAAACAGCTCAAAATTTTGGAGAAAAATTGATTATTTGAAGCTAAATACATTTTTTCCCTTTGTGGTGCTATATGTCAATTTTTGAGAGGAAAGGTGGGGGAAAAATCCAAACCACCTCAACCAAAAACCATAACAAAATCTTGCCTTTAAAGGAATGTGTTTCATTACAAGAGGGTGATGGAACAAGATCCGATTCTCTTTCTTTCCTCCCTCCAAAAAACCTCAAAACCCAAGCTAATAGAGTCATCTTCCTCATACAGGATTCAGCCTTCTCTTTAAAAAAATTCTTTTACTTTCATCAAAATCTTGAGAGAAATAACCAAGAGCTGCACAAAAATATAAAGCGTACTCTTGAGTCCTTTCCTGAGTGATTAATCTGTGGAACAGGATGTAACCTAATTGATTCAACAAAATATCTACATATTTCCTTCTAACCACCTCCATTACATAAAATACTCAATAAACTAGGAGTTTTTGAAGGATATAAGGCTGTCCTAAATAATTAAGGTGAATAGACAACCATCACTTAGGGGTAAGGGCACTGGCAGAGCATGCACTTCTTAGAAAAATATAACTTAAGGGTAATAAAATCCCTCATCAGACAAGAATGACACAAAAACTGGAAATGAAGGAAAGCAGAAAGAGCATTTTCTTGCAGAGCATTTTATACATATATCCAAAAGCTACAATAATATTTAAATAGCAAAGTTATATATAAAAATGAAATTAGAAAATAAACATACTAATAGAAGATATAGACACCACAGCACAACTCATGTCAAGAGTGAGACGTCAGAGAGGATGGACAAGTTGTCTCACACTCTCATTTATAACCTAAAGAAATTCACGTTTTCCACAAATGGAAAATAACATAATTTTATAATACTTACAGCTTGAGCTTTTAATTTTTTAAAACCATATCTCATTGAATCAACACCATCTGATTCCTCTTTTGTAATTTCCACGTTAAATGTATGTAAAATGCTATAGGCTTCCTAGACAAAAAAACCAAAACAACTTAGGAATATAAGTTCATTTGAGGAAACGTAGATCAAATTTATAAAAAACATTTCAAAGAAAATCAAAGAAAATGTTCTTATATTTTAGGCTTAACTGGTGTGGGTTTGGGTTTTTTTGGGGGGGTTTTTTTGTGTTTTTTAATAAGGATGAGGAATGAAGAACTAGGGAACAGCAGCAAAAACTATTTCTTCAAAGATGTCTTGGATGAAATACTAGGAAAACATATACAAACACCATAGATTTAATATCAGAAAATATAAATTTTTATCATGACAATAGTATTTTATTCCAATTATCTACATTCCACCTGAATGCAGATTTTGATGAAATTTCCCTAACTCTGAATAACTGTGCACACTAAGTTACACATCTTTAAATATTTTGCTATATCATCTATAAAACGTTTTTTGCTAAGTTTGCCAAACTGTCAAATATATGCATATGTAGCTGTAATGGAATGAACCTTTCTTATTGTTTGTTCTCATCTGCAATTTGTTTGCTTATCTTCTGCTTTATGATCCTCCTCCTGCACACACTGCATTGTCTAAAAATAAGTTCATTTTCATATGTTATTCATCATTTGCTGGACTCACTCCTGTATGTCCATGTCTGTCTTGTAATGGGAAGCCCAGCACTGGATAACCCTCCAGATAAATCTCACATTTAGAGGGAATCGTGTCCCTCAATCTGCTGGCAATACAACTTGTAAAAGTCCTAGGAGACCCTTAAATCCCTTTGCTGCAAGGGCACTTTTCTGGTTTATGCTCACTTTGGTGTACTTTCAAAAAAGAGCTTAGTTTTTCTACTGCAAAGCTGATTTTTTTACCTAGCCTGCACTGATGTCTAGAGTTATTCATATCCTGGAGAAAAGGGATCTAAGGGTGACTTGTTAAGATGACTAGCCCTACTGACACTGACAGAATTCATTTTTTCAATCTAGAAAAAAAGTAAATGTTCATGAGATATGTGAAGTGTAAGTAGTTTGAGAGAGATCATTATCTTAAATATTCATCTCAAAGTGGCAGAAGCACAATAATAATAAACAAAAATGTCAATGCTTCATCCTTTTTTAATACCCTTTATTTATTTACAAAGTTTGCATCGTTTCCTACACACGTAAAACCTAGCAAGTAGATAGTGCTAAATTCAGTTCTTCCTGCTTGCTTTATTTAACAGCTGTGAGTATGATCATTCTATCCTGAAAACAGACTAATAACATTTAGTAGATGTATTACTTTAAATATTTAAATTACTGTTCAGGTTCTATTTGGTGTAAGGCTAAGACTTTCTAACATACTTGATGCACGCTCAAGAAGGTGGCTGTATTTCCACAGCTTACCTCCATATAATTTAATCACAGAACCCATTGTCTTCTTACAAACCACTGAATAAATTGCTAAGACAAAACCCACATTCTTACCATGAAACTAGCAGAAGTGACAACATTTACAGAAACACCTTTCAAGTGTCAGATCAGTCTTCAGAAAAGAAAATCTCACTACACAGCAAAAACTTTCTTCAAAAGGTGGATGAAAATATATGAAAATATAAAGCTAATTTGTTCTATTAAGCTGACTGCTTCAGAAAGTGATAGTAAATTCTAAGTACTTATAATGAGCTTGTTGTAGCTTCTTTCAGCTCCTTTCTTATAGAAAAAACTAAAAGAATGTTGCCAGTTTTTGAAAGCATACCATGATGTGTGGTTCCATGAATATCCTGTGGCTATATTGCAAGGGTTAAATGACCAAGATGTTTGATTATACACACAGAAAGAGGATTAAGGCTAACGGAAAGCAAAAGGCAGCATAGTGCTCCCATCTTGTGCTCTCAGCTTCTTATTTCTGCATGTTGTCTCCTAGATTGTTTCTCTATTATAATTTGAGAAATAATTTTTCTGGTTTGTATTAATACAGGATATATCAAATTATCTGATTCATAATTTATAATATAGAAGACCAAAAATAATATTTGTTTCCCATCTTCAGCCTAGTTCCTTCAAGACAGTGAACTAATTGTTAAAGTTCAAATTTTAGCTTATCTTGTGACACTTATTATATCTATTATTAATAACAATAACAATAACAATGTGTTTCCAATATAACAAATTAAAAGTCATCTTACTTCAATAGGTCCCATAGAGATATCTATATCTGATCTCTTTTCTTGAATGGCAGATAAAGCTTCCATTGCTAATCTGACATCATCTAAGTCAGTCAGAGGTCGAGACAATTTGTTTATGTGATCATGTACGAACGACACCACGTCTAGCAATTTCTTTTTATATTCCTCATTTAAATAACCACAGAGGACCATCTTCCAGGAATTGGCTTCAATGGTTAAAGCTTTTTTCAGTGGTGCTGGTTTTAAAAAACAATAAAATAATAATAATAAAAAATTACTTAATTCATATATTAATTTTTTTCTTTAAAAAGCCCACATCATCACATATGGTTCCTTAACAGCAATTAGAAACCAGCAGATTCCATTAAAGCATTTTAAAAGTTTCAAAACAATTTCAACTATAATTAAATATATTTCAGTTGTTTTATTGTATATTATGGTATCTGTAAAAAACATTGGTAAGCTTACCTAGTGAAGCCCATAGAGAACATGAATAAAGAACAAAATGTCTACTTATTAATGTGGATTTTCAGAGAGTAGCTTTGATACACATTAACCAAATGTATAAAGATCAGTGATATTTAAATGCTTTATAGCCATGGAGGAAATGGCATCTTGGGATTTCAAAACTGGGACTTGGAATAGTTCACAGCTAAAACTGTAAGGTGACACATCGTGTTACATGCAGTTAACATATAAATACAAACCAACACTGAAGAGCCAGAAGAGTCAAGAATTCAAATTTATTTTCAGAAAAAAGTTAGGATTTTCTCAGGCAGCATTTTGTACTCTGGTAAAAGAAAGCAAAATATACTAACAGCATAAAACAATTCTGCTCACAAAACAACTCTGTAGCAGATATAGATTCTCCTTTAATAATGTGTCTATTAACATTAAAGAGATGATTCCTGAAGCCCAGGGGTAATTCAAGAAAATTACCACACTCTGACAGAACTTCAAATGTGTAAATCACCATAAATCAGTTCCCAAACCTAAACTGAGTCCAAGAAAGTACCCGCTGCCCCAGATCATAAAAGACATTTAATGTCTTTGTTCTGTAACCTAGAGGACTTGGGTCCCTTTGATGCAGTGGTCACAGGCGAGGGAGTACTGTGACCATCACCAAAATCCATATTCCTTTGTACACAAACTTTCTTACTACTCTTGGTCACACAATAATAGATAGAGTTTGCCAGAGTGGTCTCATTAAAAGAAACTGCATCCAGGAACTGGATGAGGATGTGCATCAGCAGTCTGATATTTTTGCTTGTTCACTGAAAGAAATGTTTAAAACACCACCAAGATCCTGAAATGAACTCCAGTCTTCAAAGCAGGTGGCTTCTGCTTCTCTGATGTGCAAGAAAGACAAATTTTACAGAATATTTCTTAATCTAATCAAAAAAATCTGTCAGAAGAAAAGGGCTGCTCATAAGAAATGCAGCCACACCAATATTTGCAACAGGATACATTTTCTACTTGTTGCTAGATACCAACCAGACAGCTGGTCCAGAGAAGATGTGTTAGCCTTGTAATAACCTGTGAGGTGAAAGGGATAACTGCCATTGGAATCCTAAGCACAATCAGCTGTGGCACAAATGCCATAGAATAAACAGCTTAATTCAGAACATCATGTTCTGAGAGCTAGAGATACTAAACACGGGAATGACTAAGTAGTTATGTCTCCTCCTGAAACAAACACTGAAAGTGAAAAAAACATTAATGCTGTTAAGTGCTAGTCTTTCACCAGTACCAAAGAAGGTGCTTTATGCTTCCAATGTTCTTTATAATCATTGGCTGACCTGGTGCCAAACAGGAGTACCAAAGATGATCAAATCAGTGTCAATACACATTCATTAAATATTTGGCAAGCCTCCATAACAACTTCACAGTCATGACAGAACTTTGTGTCCACATTTACAAGTGGAGAAGTCAAGGGGAATGGAGGATTTTTTAAGTCAGATTTCTTGGAAGGGTCTGAGTGAGCCCTTGCTGAGAGTCAGTGAGGTCTCTTCAGTGATTTCTATTCATATTGAAATACGTCTAGATATATTTCAATATATATATATTCATATTTACAAGAACAAACCTGTCTCTCATAGCACACAGCTGGACAAACAGATGTGATGGGTGAGCAGCTGGCTCACAGGCTGGACACAAAGGGTTACAGTGAATGAGGTGACATCAGACTGGGGACCTGGCACTAGAGGGTTTCCACAAGGCTCCATTTCAGACCTTGTGCACTTCAACACCTTCATAAACCACTTGGACAGGACTGGAAGGAATACTAAGGAAGTTCATGGACTAGGTGGAGCTGTTAGCTTCCTCACAATCAGAGAGACTTCAACATATCAGAGGGCTGGGCAATCACCAACCACACGTAGTTCAGCAAGGGAAAGTGCTGGATTCTGCACCTGGAATGGGGCAACTCTGGATGTAGGGACAGACTGGGGAATGAGATGCTGGAAAACAGTGGCTCAGAAAGGAACCTGGGGGTCCTGGTTGATAGCAAGTTGAACATGAGCCAGCAGTGCTCTGGCAGCCAGGAGGGCCCAGCACATCCTGGGGTGCATCAGACACAACATCACCAGCCAAGGGAGGGGAGTGTTGAGCTCTGCTCTGCACTGGGGCAGCCCCACCTCAAGCCCTGTGGGTAGTTTTGGTCACTATCAAATAGGAAAGATACTAAACTGTTAGAGAGGATCCAAAGGAGGACAATGAAGATGATGAAGGGCCTTGAAGGGAAGCCATATGAAGAGCAGCCAAGGTCACTTGGTCTGTTCAGCCTGGAGAAGAGGAGACTGAGGGGAGACCCCACA
>VYXD01005502.1:1269360-1316516 GCA_013397195.1 Hylia prasina | reverse complement strand
GAGCAGCCAAGGTCACTTGGTCTGTTCAGGCTGGAGAAGAGGAGACTGAGGGGAGACCCCACTGCAGTTACACCTTCCTTGTGAGGGGAAGCGTAGGGGCAGGCACTGATCTCGTCTTTGTAGTAACGAGTGACAGGACACAGAGGAATGGCCTGAACTTGTGTCGAGTGGGGTTAGGTTGGATATTAGGATAAAGTTCTTCACCCAGAGGGCGGTTGGGCACTGGAACAGACTCCCCAGGGAAGTGGTCACAGCACCAGCCTGACAGAGTTCAAGAAGTGTTTGGACAATATTCTCAGGCACATGGTGTGACTATTGGAGGTGTCTTGTGCAGGTCCAAGAGTTGGAATTTGATGATCCTTGTGGGTCCCTTTTCACTATGCATCTTCTGTCATTCTGTGACTATTTTACTCATTATCTTACTGTACATACCAAGAGAAGAAAATGTCATACCTGTGTGCAATTCAAGTGGACCAAGAAGAATAACAGGTCTAAAATTTTTCATCTCTTGCTCAAAAGTATCGTAGTGAATTATTTCTTCTTTAATTTCTGACAGGGTGGGACCGGTAGCAAAAAATTCCTGTGTGTAGTTTAAAATATCAATCAACCAATGTCCTTTTCCATCATTTCTCCAAAACATTTTGTAACTGTTATTCAGTAATTACTAAAAATGTATACCATTATTATACTTGTTTTTAGCCTTCTGTAGCCTTGCTAGCATAGTAAAATGAATGTTTATAAATTTCTCTGTCACTAACACTCAACCTTGTTGGGAAATTCCAACCAAATTTAACAGAGAAACAGATAACCAAGACATGTTAAGGACCTACATGTTTTGTGAAAACAAGTGACAAAACAGAGATCAAATACCTGCCCACACTTACAGAAAGACTATCTCATAAGTCAAATTATGTGTGAAACAATCACAATAAAATACATTTTATAAGTTTCTAGTGGTTCCCTGAGCAGAATTCAAGTGTAGAAATGTTCTGTTATTCTGAAAAGCTGCATTTCAGAAATGTTACTTAAGACCTGTATTGATTATGCTTACACTGCATGGGCAATTACTAAATACTGAAAGCTTTATCCCACTTCTATTCTTCTGTCCAAGAGTACCCAGACAAGCAGTGGAAGGGTTAGCTTTGTGGAAAAGGAAGAATGTAAAAATGAAATGTATGTATAAAATTTAACTGCCTTATTATAGAAGTTTTCACTGTAACAGTGTCCTATTCCTCAGTGGTAACTAGACCAAGCTAGTAACAACAATTTGATTAGACTTAAAATTTTGACTAACAACAAATGTTCAGCCCTGGTTATGAATTGGTAGGGTCTTAACCCTCATAAACTCATTTTGAATTCCAGCATTTCATGCTCACTGCAGCCAGACTGCGCTTGAGCTTCACCTTCCCCACCAGCTCCTCCTTGTTGGTGAGAACAAGGTAGAGTATGGCACCCCTTCTCATTGGCTCTTCAATTACTTGTCAAAGAAGTATCATCAACACATCCCAGGAACCTTCTGGGTTGCTTATGCCCTGCTGTGTTGTTTTTCCAGCAGATATCAGAATGGTTGAAGTCCCTCATGAGGACCAGGGCTTGAGACTGCGAGGCTGCTCCTGTCTGTCTACAGAAAGTCTCATCAGCTTGGACTTCCTGGTCAGGCAGGCCTGTCGCAGGATAATGTGACCTGTCCCCGCCCTCCTTTTAATCCTGACCCGGTCCTTCCTGCCTAACCTTCCTAAAGAGCCTGTGTCCCTCCATTCCAAAACTCCACTCATAGGTGCCATCCCACCACATCTCTGTGATACCAGCAGCCTTGCAGGCGTGTGCATGTCTCTAATTCTTCTTGTTAATTCCCCGTGCTACCTGTGCTTGCACAGAGACATGCCTCATATCAAACAGGGTTGGTTTCTTGTGGCCAAGAAACAAACAAAATAAAGCAATTACCAGGTTTTCAGTATCTAGAATGGCACAGAAGCAGGTGCAGGTAAACCAAAACACAAAAATTTATTTACACAGAAGCAAAATGCTATTACTTTTTCTTAGCAGTACCATTCCTACAGAAAGACAAAAGAAGAATTTCAGCTGTAAATGTGTTTTCTACATCTTTTTTTTCCTTGATTTTTCCAAGTGTTTTATGATTTCAAAATATAGGATTAATGAAGAATAGTCTTGTAAGTGATCATCATTATACTGACCTGAAATATGGTATCTTTATCTTCTGTCCACAGCACCTTATATTTATCAAATTCTTGCAGAACTTCAGTAACTCCTTCTTTCAGAGAATTCCCAGCAGAAGAGAGAAGCACAATTATTTTAGCAATAGCTTCATTTTCTGCAACACCTGCATAAAAATTCTTTAGCTTTCTGACCACCTTATCATCAGCTCCCTCTGTAAAACAAAATTACATATAAATTAATAAACTGTTGAAAATCTGATTAGAATTCTCTTCTAAAGCTATGCATACCAAATTGTGCATGATGCTTCTTCAGTAAGGCTGAATATCCTATCTAACTTCAGCTGAAGTACCAGCTGCTAGCTCATGCCAGGCACTATACAGCTAGAGGAAATTCAGTCTAAAATGAAGGTTTTCAAATGGAAAGAAAATAGTCGTCTTCATTCACAAATTTCATTTTCTCAATTTTAATTTAATTGTAAGCAGAACATCAAAGGCCTCATAAACATTCCATATCATTTCATATTTTAAAAAAACACTTATAATTAAAGATTTTAAATTATATATACATTTAAAGCAGTGTCAGCTTCTTGAACTCTTTGCTTAATTGCTGAGACCATCAGTGTCAATATAGAAATTGATATTCTTCAGATCTGATGAGCTACTTCTGTCGTAACAATGCCTGAACATTTTGAAGCAGATTTCAGCGAACAAAGAAGAAAAATCCACCCATCCTACTGCATATATTGTTTAATGAGAGGAATTTAAGGCAGGTCCAAGTTCTCTTTTACTCTGAAGACCTTTTCTGGGGTCTGCTTACTGGAAACAGTCTCAGATTCATCCGTCCTACCAGTGTACTCCATAACCTCATTGGCCAAACATCAACATACACCCCCAGGTACTGCTGGTATCTAGTTAAAGGTGATGAAAATGGTCATTTGCTGATGCTGTATTTTGACACAGCAGAGGAAAAGACTCTGAGTGCCTGATGAGGATTGGCTCCTGCCATCCTGATTGAACCCCATTAAAATAGGTTAAAATCATACAAGACACATCAGTAGAAGAATAAAGAAACAGCTCTGGACTGTCAGAAAGAAAAACTTTCCAAGATGTTACAGATTTTCAAAGGAATGATAACAAAGATATTAACTGGATTGCATATCACTGGGTCACTCAAACAGCTAAGAAAACCCAATGGTAAAAACATATTTAGGCTTTTATGGTGGCTTGCAAAATGTAAGGAGGGATGCTTGGAAATAATATTAAGAAATAAAGTATTTGACTAAAATGGATGTAGGTCTGTCTCCAGTCAAATATTTTTCATTCACATGAAAAAATATTTGAGATGTTTTATAATCCAATCTAGGAATACATCCAGTAATTAAAATCTTTCCTGAAATCTGGCTTTTTCTCTATATCAACATTTCAATGAGATTAAGTATAAAATCATAGTTTATGGTTTCAGCTATATCATTATGGCTACATTCCACAATAAGTAGGTAAAAAGATTGATCAACAGCTTACTTTGCCTTAAATTAAGTAAAATATTCAGTACTTAGCAATTTTTCAAAGTTTTTTGCTTATTGCTTTTCAGAGTTGTAATACTTATGTAAGCCTGAAAAGCTATTTCTGAAAAAGACAGTTAATTAAATCAAAATAAATCGCCAAAATTCATGTAAAACCATCCACAGTAGGCTTCTCTGATGAAAAGTGAGGTGATTCACAAACATTTATATATGGCATAGTTATTAAAGCAAAAAGTAAAGTAAAAAGTAAAATAAAACCTAAAAAAACCCACTTACTTTCCCCCTTTTTGGCTTTTTTTCCTTGTGATCCAAAGCCTGCAGAAGCTGCTTGCTGTGCGCCAGGTTCTGTTTTTAAAATAGATTTTTGCAAATGCCTCTGTCCCCACTGAGCAACTCCTCGACTTACTTCCAGTGTTAAATGAATCATGCGATTGATGGTGTGCTGTATATCATCCAAACTGGGAATAATTACCTATTTAAAACAGTTGAAAAATGGTTGAAATAAATGCAACTGATTGTCATTTTGGAGACCTCAGTTTTACTCCACTCCTAGTGAATTGCAGAGTTTACCCCAGAAGAGAAGCTGGAAAATATAACTTTAGCAGGTTGTCTGGCTCAGAATTGCTTCTAAAGAGATGAAACATACTGTAGTGACCTACTCTCTAATTATGCAGTCATACTGTGGGGGAAATGACAATCAAGTATATAAGCAGGTAGATTTATTGGCTTTTTTTACGGCTATTTTAAAAACTCCTAGAACATTTTAAGCATCCTTTTTTTATAATGACTTTTACATAATGTGTGAGAATACATTAAAAACCTTGTTTTTTACACTCTAGAATAACAAAGCATTAGAAATTGCATGCTATGGTGCAACCACCACTTCCCACCCTTCTCAGGCCTTATGTATGAGCAGCTGCATACATAAAACCAAGGCTCTTGCAAAACCTTATTAGCATTAGCAAAGTGGTATTTTATCCACAATTACTTGATTATTGCCCTGGATCAGCCAAGCATTTGAGGACTGGAGAGAGAGATGTACTTCCTCTGCAGTGGGTAGAGCTTGGTGCTTTATGCTTCTGTAAATACCAACAAGGTAAACATTCTACACTTTGACAGAACTTACATATCATTTGTACACACATGCACACACACACACACACACACACACGCACCATGTGAATGTATAACAGAATGATGATATGAACACCCGTTCAATGTCAAAGGAATATCACCTTAGAACAGAACCTTTTTTTCATTGTAATTTCAATATAAAACCATTAATCTTTGTAAGGCATTTGAGAAATTTCATTACCTTCTCTCATAAAATAAAAAAAATGCACATTGCCGACACATAGTTATCTTATTTTACAAAAGGAGAACCAACTAATAGTTTAGTTCTTTGCAATTAAGCTGTCTTTTTTCCCCTGTACATAGAAATCTACAAGTCCTTTTTCTGGTTTTGAATCTTTTATTTTTGTTCCATGTTCCTCATTCTGGTCATCTAACTTCACATTTAAGTGACTAAAGCCAAACTGAACAAAGATAATGTTTATTGAAATTCAACAAAAGGATTTAGATTACACAAGTGAGAGTTAAAATAAATAATAATAATAATCAAAGCAAGATGAAGAACCTATTCCAATAATGCAACTACTACATGTGAGGAGAACTGTAATCATTCTGCAAAGAACACAAATGAACAGATGGCAATGTAACTGCTAAACCACACAAGGTTAAAAAGCAAGGTTCTGCAAGCACCACTGAGATAGAGGCCAGAGCACTGGGACTGCAAGTACATTTCATCAGTGCTCTCAGTGCACTGAAAGAAGTGAGCAACTGCTCTCCTTTGGAACAAAATGCTGGTTCAATGGAAGTGTGCCCACACCCTGCACTAGGGCAAATGCAGAGACAGCTATAAGACAGTGTATCTTACCTTACCAATATGACATAAAACTTACCAGATTGGGAATATCAAGGTGTATTTCTGCTTTTAGAAAAGGAGCCATGTCCTTAGGTTTGCTGTAAAATAATTTTGACACATATCATAAACACTTCACCACAAAACCTCCTCAGTTTTTCTGAGAAATGTAATTTTGAGCTAAATTCTCTGACCAAGCCCACATGGAGAATTTTCACATGAAAATATGTACTATATCCAAAACTTACAGAAGTTTCTTGTTTAAAGGATAAAGGAAATAGCTAGAGCTCCACCATTCTGACAAAGGTTAGCTTGGATCCAGCCATTGCTTTCAGAATTTTTTATCCAGAGTATTTTCTGATTCCAGATTTTAATCTCTCAGATTCAAAATTATGGAACTCTGCCAGTGCTTTGAATAGGACATAAAAAGGTCTCACTGATCATTACATGGTGACAACATTACCTGATGGCAACAGCCTATCAAGAGCAAAAGTTGCTCCATTACATTTTAGATGAGTATTCAACAGAATGGGAAAAAAGTTTCAAAGATGACAAGCTAGTGCAAAATGATAAAAACATGATGTTAACCTACTCAAAACTAAAACTGAAACCTAAAAACATGGAGCAAAGGAAAATTTTAAAAGCTGTGGTAAGATATAGTGACCAAATAAGGGAGGATTCAACAATATGATACAGTAGACAAATATGAAGAAAAAATGAAAAAATTTCCTATTGACTTTGATGAGGATTTCAATACATTTTTTATGAAAAAATATACTCAGAAAAAGAAGAAAGGTAATTCAGACTTTAACAAACATTAATGACAATACATCATAAACTTCACTTGCTTGAAATAAATTCTATTAACAGAATTCTAAGTAGGCTTCTCAATATACAGCAAATTATATTGAAACAGTCCTGTCTCTGAAGTGTATGCCTGTTTGAGCAGAGAAGAATCTGTAGAAATCATACTGAATATAGGAGACTGATTTGGTATGGATCTTGCCATTGTCATGAAGAATTCATAAAGAGTGTATACTATTGAAGGAATCTTTCATTTGCAACTTACACTGGGACACCCATTCTTCTTTTGATACGATCCAAAGACAGTCGGGTTGCTTTCTGGAGACTGACTAGCAGCCGGCGACTGAAATAGGCCATTAAGTCTTTGCAGTTCTGTAACAAATAAACCATACATTATTTAGCATTGTATTCACATAGGAACCTGAAAATTATTGCAAAAAAGGCTGACGTCAAATCTAATTGACTTTGTCAGAAGGAATTTATGCTTTAAGCTACATGAAAAACACAAAGAAGAAGTTGGGGGCGGGGTGTAAGTAAGTAAATAAGTAAATAAGTAAAGTAAGTAAACAAGTAAAGTAAGTAAACAAGTAAAGTAAGTAAAAGCTGCGTGGAAAAGAGAATACAGTATGTGAGGAAACAACTTGCCTTATTCAGATACAGAATCTGAAATCTGCTTGAATTACGCTCCTTCAGAAAAGCTCTCCATATTAAAAAAAGAACAAACACAAAACCGAGCCACAGAACCAAACCATGGATTATTAAAGATTATTGGTGCACAAGTACTCATTTTGAATAGAAGACAAATACAGTAAAATCCAACTGGATTAAGAATTTGAAAACATGGCAACATCAAGTGATCACTATTAAAAAAACACTGCAACATTGTAGCATTATTGCATTTGTGCTTGCAAGTTTGAGAGCTTTGTTCTGTACTACTTTCCTTCTCTGCTGAACGTGAAGAGATTGCATTCTCCATGGAAAAAGCACAAAGATAATCCTTATTAATGAAGTTGGAAGAGGATAGAAAGATGAATGAACCTGTCTACCCAAGAAGGAAAGCCTGTTATGGCTTAGGCACATTATTGTTTCCAATTTTTACATTTACCCACTCGTGTCAAGAATTTGTTTAATAAAGGTGATAATTGGAAAAAACATGCAATATACTTGTGAATACTGAAATCCATCTTAAATGCACTTTTTAGGTAAGCTATTTCAACATTTGTACATTACATTTGATATTGTCCATATGATGTCTTTCTGTAATATAGATATGCAGCTACCAAAACTCAAGATCCTGTTTACTAATCCAATTGGTACAAAAAATAATTGCCTTATTTTCACAAAATACCTTTTTAAACTCTTCTTCTTTATTACTGCCCTTGCTATCATCACTTTGAGATCCGTCAATAGGACCTTTTTCTTTCTCCTTTTCTTTGCTTTGAAATGCTATACGTTTTGCTGTAAATTAAAACAAAAATGAAATTGCATATGTATTCTTCTTTAAAGCATGCTGTCCCCTCATTAGAGGCAAAACAATATTTACTTTTATTTTAGTAATACCTGGATCACCAAAAATTGGTTTTATTTTGTGACACTTTATCACACCAGGAATGCAGTTAAGCCCCAGCCTACCAGCCTTAGCTTACCAAACACTGTGCTCTACTGATCTATTACTAAAGACAGATATGCAGATACGAATATATCAGTGAAAATGGCCAAAAAATCAAAATCAGTATAAACAATTGAACAAAAGACAGAACACTTTTTGTGTCATCTTTTTCTGTTTGCATCCCATTGAACCACCTGGAGTATTGACCCTACCTATGCCTCTATAGCTGGAGAAACGTGAACCCAGAAGGAAAAAATCCCATGAAACAAAAGAGCTCATTACTGATTAAGCCTCAAAATAAATTTTTCCCTAAAATATTATTTTTCCCTCCAAATAGAAACTATTCCCCTTGTAACAGTACAGGATCTTCTAAAATCTTTGTAGGACACCCCAAAGAAGTGGGAACCAGCCATATGAGCGCCAGCAGTTGTCTATACTAATTTAAACTGAGCAGCCAGCAAAGCACATAATTCTACTGTGGAGGGAAAGTTAAAAACAGAGGACCAGTACCAAATAGCTGACAGAGCTGAGAAGAGAACACTGGATTTCACTTACAGATGGGGGGATGTGAAATGGGAGAGTTATGATGAGTAAGAGAAACGGAACTTTAATCTTCTTCCTTTAGAGCAAATACTTTGCTAATCTAAACTGGACAGCTTTTAACTCTAGAAACCCCACCAAAACTGAACTACCTCCTTATTTCACGAGGTGGTGGTTTAGTTTAGCAGTGGTTAAAGAAGGCAGAACTGTGACACAGATGAAATTGTAGTGGGAGGAAGAAGTCTGAAGAAAATTAGATAAAACAGATTAGTTTTAATAAAAACTAGCTAAGTCTACAGAACTTTTAATTTAAATAAGCAACATTGACTACCTTGTGATTCTGAGGGCTTAGGAGATGGCAATTCATAATGCTTTTCAAATATATCTATTAGATCTTGAACAGCATCTTCAATGAGCATGCTTTTGACATTCAATAACTCAGCACATTCTTTAGTATAATCCTGTTAAATAAAAATATCAATGCATTGTCTTAGTATCACTGATTATCTTTTTATCTACTACTGTTTTTCTTCATGGAGATTCAAAGCATTTCCCTAAATATTGTATTAATCAGACCAAAACTCTTTCAGTGAAACATATATATTTATTAAAATATACTTGTATATTTATAAAAACTTCTGTTATATTATCATTATATTTTTAATGCCTAAAAAACCCCTCATTTTTGAAATGTAATGGTACTTTCAGGTGCTCAAAAAAAATACTGAATATTGAAGGGAGGTCACAGTCTGAATCTGAAATTACCCAAATACTGTTTCAACTGTCCTTAATGATTTTATTTACTTGCACTGATTTGATAATTAATACATTTTTATCCTATTTTGGAACAAGAAAACTTTCATATTTTCAAATATACTTATTGGAAAGTATTTTTTGCCTTCTCCTTTAAAACAACAATTTGGTAAAAATAGGGGGGAAGAAAGGCTCTATCTGTCTGAGGACCTTCATACACACAAAAATCTCATCTAAGTACAAAGCACTTAAAAAAGCTTATTTAAGAAATAATACAGCTTAAGTACCTGAAATACCAAAGAAACAATATATCTTCATATAAAATGCTTTAATAAAAATAATTTAATTACAAATAAAGTTCTGTATTTAGACACAGAGAATTTTTTACTTTTATTTTCATTTACTGAGGTATTTTTTCTAGCATGCCCTAGAATTCAAGCTGAAAGATGTAAAGTGGCACATACCTCATTGTCAGTCAACAGATCCTCTATTTTGATGGGACCATCTACTGGTAAGCTAACTAAAGAAGTACGTGATATTTCTTTTAATAGTAAACCAATCCGCACGTCACTTATAACAGTAACCTAAAACGAGAAAATCACGTTAATACCACACACTTTAAATGTAGTCTATTTTAGACAACTCTAACAAGTAAGAAATATTTTGCAGAAAAATAAATGCAAGAATGTTATGGAGTAGAAAATCCTCTAAGAAAGTGAATAGTAGCTAGAGTTACTGTAACTTAAGTGTTATTTACAATGGCTAGACTCCCAAAGAATCCTGGCTGGCTTAACTGCAGTTTTAGGCAGACAGGCAGTTACGAAAAGTCAGACCCTAGATCATGCTTGTCATGCAAGATACACTGCTCCTACAATAAAGAAAACAGAGTAATAGAACAACTACTTCAATAAAACTGGATTCTTGTTCATGATCTTACTGACCACAAGCCTAGCAGCAAGGCAAGGGGTGGGTCTGCTGTAAATTGCTTGATGGGTTAATCTTCAGTCCTCCATCTTTCAGTCAACAGAGGTTTTTTGCTGGGTTTTTGATTCTAAATTGCAGCATTATTAGTATACAGTCAGCTATACTGAATTGGTTTTGCCATGGCAGAATCCAAGGAAACCTGACTTCTGTCCATCCTTTAATCTTTTATCTGAAGTAGTCTGCACCTGTGATATTCCATCTTGTTTTTCATGATATACCTCATGCTTCCATTTCACATCCCTTTTTTCTATTTGACAGTAATACCTCATTCACAGCAATCAAGAGTCTAACCAAGGTTAACTTTTTTAATTGATATGGGAAGAAGAAGTAAAAAAAAATGCATGCAACCTAAATATTTAAGGAAAATAGTGGTTTTAAATGAAATCATGATTATTTTAGTTATACTAAGACTTACAAAGCTGTTCATTTCTGACACATTTCTTTTTCCAGCTTTGGGTTTCAGCGGCAAACAGAGCATTGATCATAATTATGGTTTTCTGCCATACATAAAAAGAACTAGATACACTGACCAGTGACTAACAATCTCCTGCCACAGGAGACACAATTTACAATATTCATAGAAGAGATAATAATCACACAGTTTAACCATCAAGCCAGAAGGGCAACCTGACTGTAAAGGTAAATCCTTGCAAAAAAACCAAGCCAATACTGGTCCTCAAGCACGTTAAATCATAAAATACCAAGTTGAAAGAGGACTTCAATGATCATCTGGTGCAATCTTTCTTGGCAAAAGCACAGCCTAGACAAGATGCCCCAGCACCCTGTCCAGCTGAATCTCAAAATTGTCCAACACTGGGGAATTCACCACTCTCAGTGGCTTACTGTTCTCACTGCAAAAAAATTTCCTCTTGGGTCAAATTGGAATCTCTCCCTGAGTGACTTATACCCATTACCACCCATCTTTTCTTGTAATCATTGTAAAAAGGGGGTCTCCATCTTCTTTGCAGCCAATCTTCAAATATTACACCATGATGATAAGGTCTCCCCTAAACCTTCATTACTGAAGGCTGAACAAAACAATTTCTCTCAACCTTTCCTCATTTGTCAGGTTTCCCAGTGCTTTGATCATCATTTTGGCCCTTCCCTGAACCCTCTCCAAATCTCTTCTGTATAGCAGGGACCAAAACTGAATACAGTTCCAGGTTTGGCCTCACCAGCACTGAGTAGAGGAGGATGGTGATTTGTTATCTCTGCTGGTTAATGCAACCCAGCATCTTATTGACTTTCCTTGCCGGAGGAGCACACTGTTCACTCACACTGAACTTGTGTTATCAACAAGGATGCCCAGGTCCTTTTTCACAGAGCTGTTCTCTGGTCAGGTAGATCTTGGCCTATGCTGCCCTCCTGGATTATATTTGCTCAGGAGCAAGACCTTACATTTGTCCTTGCTGAACTTTGTAGGGTTCTTGTTACTCCACTCTTCATGTCTATTCAGGTCTTCCTATAGGGTGGCTCTCCACTTTCCCATTTAGCTTGGGGTCATTGGCAAACTTTGTCAGGGTACACTTGATCTCATCATCCAGATTACCATATTGAATATGGAATCAAATGAATTCAGAAATTATGTGATAAATACCAAGAGAGTAAAAGAGCACAGAGCAGCATGCAGAGAACTGTGAGGAAAAAGCATATTCTCCTTCATTATTTTATGGGCTGCGCAAAGAGGACCCAGTTTCACAACATGCCTGCTATGAATAGAGTTAATGTTCCAAAGTTCTCCACTCAACCGTTTTTACATGGTAGTATCTTTTATCCAGCTGCACTCATGGATGAGCACTCAAAGACAGGCATTGACTCTGAAAATCAGAGTGAAAGCCCCAGAATCTGAAGACAAGAAGTGGAACTAGGTCCTAAGGAGAGAAGCAAAAATCAAACATATGATGGCAAAAATAGCAGAGAACCATTGAGTATATCCCTACTCCAGAAAAAGGAGCTTATTTTTAAAAGCAACAAACTTTCTATGTATGGTACAAAAATAAGTACCAATTATGCTTGAATATGAAAAATAGTGCCCTAGAAATAATTTCTGTAAGTTTTTAGTTTTATTTATATAGTGAGAAAGTGTTTACCCTTCTCAAAAGCTGTCTAAATATATGCAGAACTTGCTCAGCTTCTTGAAAGAAGGTTTCCAGCGTGACAGATGCCCAAGTCAACATGGTAAGTCCTTGCCTCAACACACCTTCCATCTAAGCATAAAGATATGATTTAATAGAATAAAAAAAAAACACAACAGAAAACAATTAAAACAAGTGCTATTATTATTAGAATCACTAATATGGCTTATAAAACAGTGTAGTGTGCAAGGGAGGTTACAAGTTTCCAACAAAAATGGTCAAAGAAATTTATGCAATAGGAAGGAGGGTAGTGGTACTACCTCTGTTTCTTTTGTTTCTCACACTTTTGTCCAACTTCATAGTTATAAAATATTCCACAAACTCTCCAACCTTTTGTTGTGACTACTTACAACCAAAACAGGGAGAGTTACTTAGGACACTCACATACATACACTTGTAAATGTCTGGCAAAACAAAATGACTTGTGGGATAGACATTCTGCCTCTCCAATAAAACTGTACCTTTAGCGTAGCATAAAACATCAGAGTGTAGCACTGGAGAGATTTCAAGATTTCACTCAATTTACAAGGTTAATAATTCTCTCAGAGTATACTTCCATGTTAAAGCCAGAGATTTGTGGAGATAAATAGACCTCAAAACCCGTATTTTTTGTTCTACTGGTCTTCTATCTCATAGGCACTAAGATTATTTGATTGTAAAACACATTATTTGAGAGCTGTATGAAGGATGCAAAGAACAAATTTTTAGTCTTAAAGGTCTCAGTAAAATCCATGAAGCTCACAACATGCAGATCCATCTAAATATTTCAGAATTATAAATTATTATTAAGTTATTTTAATTTCTTATGAGGTATACTGAAGTCCATGCAGCAATACCAACCTTTTCTATTTTTGGGGTCAGCAGATTTACAAATATGTTTGGTGTTCTTTTACGCAATTCTTCATAAGACTGGACAACACCCTGTTGATTATAAGAAAGAGTAGTATCAAGCAGAGTACTTCAAGCATTTCTTTACTCAAGAAAACAATTTGACATACACTCAAATCATCTGAAAAAGATATTGAAAGCAGCACAATGCTATATTTGAAAACAATTGTAGAATGATACAGGCATTACATACCTATGAACACCATTTCTGGGATGTAATGAATTTGTATCATGCTATAGAAGGAGGAACGAAAGCCACCTTTGTGCAACACTTTCTTAAGGCACAAAGCCAGAAAAAGAATGATCTTTCTCTAGAACCAAAGACAGCTTGAACTTTAGTGACTGTAACTTGCAATACCCTCTTAAAATTGAGTATCATCTGCTTTAGATGTTTAAATCACATGTGAACTCAGTTTTAAAATAGCCTCTTGTCTTATGCCATATGCACTCTCACAGAGAAAAGTCTTTTATGATGTACCTCATCCCCAAGATACAGGCTGTTTGAAATAACACCATAGCAGAGACTACAACAGGTATAACAAATATAAGTTTTCTTGCAGTAACCTGCAAAATTCTTCACATTTCTGTGGCTCACCATATATTCCAAACCATACTAACTCCAATATTTCTTCTCAAAAACTCTAAAAACATGCATTTAGTAAAATGTAGATTTTCAGACTGTGAAAACATTTTGTATAGCTTAAGTTATTTGATGACCAAAGTATACTTAGTGTGCCATTGGGTATATGAAGTATATATTCTGATATTTAAGTATCAACCAGCCCACACAGGACTTAGGAGGGGGTTTTCAAATGAGATCTTCTGTGTCCACCTGTGCATTCTGCAAATTTACGTTAAACTACCTCTTACCCAGCTTTAATCTTTAGCTATAGGAAAAAAGAAAAAAATCTATGTTTAAACACATTTGCTTGTCAATTTTTTTAAACAGCAATAATTTAAAAGTTTACCTCTAACTGCATCTTGTTTGACTTCAATTTATTTTCTATTATTGCTATCTTTATTGCTTGCTCTGGTACTTCCAGACCCAACTTTAGCATACATTTTGTCTCTCGCACAATCTCTACAATTTGGGGATCAAAATTAACCAGGAACTTCTCAGTTGTAGGGTGACGCACAAGTACTGTGGATTGTAAGGCTGTAAAGACATTCTAGTATCAGTTTCTAAGACAAACAATTGCTTAAACAATTGCTATAAATAATTGTGAAATCCAGATTTTTAATATTAAAATATAATGATTAATTATGTAGGGTTGATTACTTGTGAAATAGCTTCATGTTGTTTTCAGTTAAAGAAAATACATGACTGACTTCCATCATATTAACTTTTTGCTTTTCTCTTCATAAACTAAATAAGCCTCAGATCCAGTCTTATTTGTGTCATAATTTTTCTCAGCCCAAGTTAAAAAATAATGAAATTAATTCTCTGAGGTCCAGGAAACAGAACACTTGAATATCAAACATTTCTAGACATTAAGTAATACTTGTCCTTAGAGGGGCAGTACAAATATATGAATTATTATACTGGAAAAAAAACCCAGAAAGAATTATTAAATAGTACACATGGAGAATTTTCAATACCAAAGTTATCTGTGTCTTAAATTTATGTCACTAATGTTTACAGTCATCTGTCAAACAGTGCATCAAATCTACAATCCTCTGCATCGAAACCAAGCATCAAGGTCAGTAAGGCACTGAGATTGTATTACTGAGCCTGCTAATTGGATCATGACTAACTTGCACATTTTAAAGGTAACTGAGGCTTATGACAGCTGATTTGATTTATGTAAACTTAGCATTCAACAACAATTTAAAGAAGCAAGTATATATTTAATTACTTACGATATTGTAATTGTGAAATTTCCTTCATCCATGCATCATGATAGACTACCTCAAACTCCACCAATACATATGCAAGTTTGTTGTATGATTGAACAACTGCTTTACCTTCTGGACTTGTCAAGATATCTGAATGTTTCTATTAAAACACAGTACATTCTAATTAAAACTGTATCCAAAACTGCCCATACCACTTGGATTTTTTTCAGTTTAACTATTGTCTATACATAGTGTAGGTTAATACTATGAATTATACTGACAGAGTTCTTAAAAACTGTATCAAGTATTTATGATTCAAATTTACAGGGGAAAAAAGTCAGTAAGAATTTGAAAGGAATAAATACTAAATATTTAACATCAGTAAGAGCAATTATTTCAACATACTGTCAAAAATGCCTGCAACTCAGAGTGAAATGGATACTCAGTTCTACTCAAAATTTACTAACTGAAAATTTATTGTAGAAGTTTCCTTTTTTAATCAGTAATGGTATTTATGCCTGTTTTCCTTGGAACAGATTTAGATGACCATTATTCACATCTGAGGGAAACAGGAAAGTGAAAACCTCTCTCACATAGAAGTTAACTTGGCATGAGACCCTAGATGCTTTGTAGGAGAATCACTCAAACATTTCAAGAATTCTTCAAGATTATTTTCAACTGAAATTGTCTACTCTGTTCTATTCCAACACTACATCTTGGATCTACAACAAGGGTTACTGCAGAGTAATATAAACATACCAAAAAAATGTTGCTTAGACTATAACAAGTGACATAACCATAACCAAAAACTTTATGATCATTCTACTGAAGTAAGACAGTTCACACAAAACACCTAATTTTTTGGCACATCAACTTACATGGAAATAGCTGATTGGTTCATTTACCCTTCTGAATAGCTGTCTCACCCACAATATCTTTCCTGCAATAGGTGGCATGTTTCGAGCAAGAGGAGGGTCATCTTTCTGAGTTTGGTAAAGCTACAATAAGTAAGAACAAATATCATTAAACACATGTATTAAATCTATTGAAATGCTAGACTGTTATTTGTGGTACCACAATTTCTTCCTCCTCCCAAACAGATTATGTTCACATGGAGTCACACAACAGTTCATGGAGAGAAAAATGTATTTCTTCCCTGACTTGGTACGTTTCAAAGATGCACAAATATCAATGCTGGTACCTCTCCTGTCTCCACTATCTGATGCTGTTTCTCAGCTGTGCTTACTTATGACAGAGTCCTGAGTACACCAAAAGGCTTTGTGAAGCCCAGGGCTGAGCAGCCAGTATTCAGGATCAAGTCTGACACCCAACTTTGAAGCCATCTGCTGTGAAAGCAAGCTGTTTAAGCAAGTGGTGTCAGAAGAGTCCTTGTGGGGCTTTTCCTCTTTTGCTTGGGAACTGGCTTCAGGAGAGGCCCAAGCTAGATTGTTAACTGAGAGCTTTTTCCTGAATAGAAACATCAACACTGTGCTTCAGACACACATATCTGACTATTAGATAACATTTCAGGATTTGGACTAAATTGTTCTTGTAGGTCCCTTCCAAATCAGGATAATTTAGTGTTATGATATGCACTTTTCTACTAACTTCCAATTAAAATGCATGTCGATTCTCCTGGATACACAGCCCATGCTTTTATCTGTGCCCAAGATGAGAAAAAATGCCCCCTGCTCAGTGAATGGCTGCATTACAGTGGGGGAAAAAAAAAAAAAAAAAAGCCTAAAATTGTACTGTATAAAATTTGCATTGACAACGTATTCAATCACTTTAGAACAAGCACTGCAGTAGGAGCAACTTTTTATTAGAAATAACTTGCTTGGCAAAGATAAAAAGCAATCTAGTAATAGCTAATAAATAGAACTGGTCAGCAGAATCAAGACATGTTCTTTGACAGGAGAAAGGAGTATTTGTATCCAGCCAGCTTTAGGCATGTGAATTCAGGCTGCAACAACACAGACTCTGTGATGACACAACTCTTCACTAACTAGCAAACCTTCTTAGCCCTATCCTGTCTTCTGCACAGACCCAACCAAAGAAATCCAAGGAGCTTCATGGTGACCTTCAGAGGAACTGACCTGGATGAAACCATCTCAGTAAATGTACCTATTTTTCTTTTGCCTGGGAAAATACAGCTAAGGGTGGGCTACATGATTTTTTTAAGCAAGCAATGCTGCTGAAAATCCGTTCATCTAGTTAAGCCAGTAATTAGGGGTTCTGGGATTGTTATGTACAGTGTGTAGGTAGGGAAAGGACACTGTAAAGAGTTGTTCAGATCAGCTTTGATAGACTACAGTTTTAAGTCACTCTTTAGCGGAAAAATTTTCTAACAAGTGCAGAGTTTATAGATATTGGCTCCTTGTGTAAACTTCTATCATTGATCTTACAAAATGTGAACATCTCATAAAAACTTTTTCAACAGTCTGGCTCTCCAGATTCCCTTTATATTCATAGAAGAAAAATAGTCATTTGGAGGGAATTATTTAAATCTTCAGGACACTATATAAAATTGATCAGATTAACTCACTCTAGAGTAAGTCTTTCTTTCTTGAGTTGCATTGAGAAAAGGAGTTTGGACATCTAGTTCTGATGGAGATGTTTATTTTACAGACAAAGTAAAAGTTTACAGTCAAGTGATATGAGCAGTTTTCAGAACTTAATTGTCATTTATACTTCAGTCAGGGTGCATTACAAAAATCATGAAAAATTACTTTATAATCAACGTAAATGCAACTCATCTATATATTACATGTATTTTATGCTGCCGCAGCATTTGATAATAGCTACTTATAAATGCAAACTGTGGAAGCATCATTTACCAAGAGGTACATGCAAGCAATGTACACAGCCAGTAAAGAACAAGCTTCTTTAAATTTAGTTGATGAAGGAATAACAGAAAATATTTTGGTTTATAAAGTAAAATTGTGATGACAAATTTGCCTTCAAGAGCAATTGTTCATATTGTGTTGTCCACCCACTAAGGCCTTTTCTGTAACAGGAAAACAGAAGTAAGGTAAATAGAGAATTGGGAGTAAATTAGTGAAAGAGTCAGAATAAATAAAAAATATTCCTAATAAAATGCTTGCTCCTGTTTTAACATGATGTTTACAACTTACTGAAAGGAAATTAAATACCTTTTTAGTAGCTTCGAGTTCTGCTACATAATGTTGAAGAATACAACCAACTGTGCGTGTTGTTTCTTCTTGAAGGCATGGCATATTCAGATTTTGGAACCTGTATCAAAAATTAGTACCCAAAATAACATTTCTAAAATAATAACTGTTTTATTTGGGGGTATATGAACATTACATAAAGGGAAATAAGCAAAAATCTAGGAAATTCTTTTGAATCTGGAAAACTTTTTTGCTTTGAGGAAGTTAAACAAGTTGAAAATTTCTGCCCTGGTGGGTATTTTGGTTGTTGTTGCTTAGTATGTTTTAGGCTTTTCCTTTAGTATCCTCTTGTGCATAAAAATATTCTAAAGAAATTAAGAAACAGATATATAGATTCCCTTAAGAAAGAGAAAATATATATTTTATCATGGTTAAGTGGTTCAGAATATCAGTAATGAAAAATTCTCAATTAGGCCCTTTGTTCTAAAATTTGGTGGGCTGTTTAAATTGTGTTAATCAGTAATTTCAAGTTACTTTAAAATATTTTAAGACACAGTTGCCAATACCTTTGAAGTAACTGAAGTGAATTCTGTGAAGACAAAATTTTCCGAAAACAGGTACGCATAAAATTCTGTAGCTGTGTCTAAAGAAAAGATAATTCAGTGGGGTTTTTCAGGTCAGGGAATAGTATTTTGATGATATTTTCTTAACATAGTAGCATTTGAAATTGTTACTACTTAAAACACAAAATAGCAGCCTTCATCAGGCCCTGCTTAATATTATTATAAATACCTAGTTTCAGTCAAATAATCTCTAAAATATCCTACAATTCTATGAAATAAACAAATTAGTTGCAGCTTTGTTCTGCCCAAAATCTGACCACATTCCTACAGGCTAATAAAAAACACATAGATCATTCTCTCAGGTCTCATAATTTTTGTCATTTTGGCTGCAGAGTGAAAGTCATCTGTAAGTACTGTTTCATATATTTTACACCTTCCTTTGAAAGAAGGAGAAGGAATGAAAAAAGCCTCCAGACAAACACAAATTCCATGCTCTTTAGAGGAACAATGTAGCCTATTCACAATCCAAGTCTTAATGATTTGATAGATTCTTTCCCAACTAAGTTGTAACAAGTCATAATATTACTTACCTCTAAACGTTCAACTTCTGACATGAATTTCACAAAATCCACATCAAATTCTGTTACTGTTGGATCAAGGGTATCATATGGTTTCTTTTGAAAAATGTGGTAGATATTTTTGAATTTTACTGCCATAAGATCTATACCTTCAACTGCACACCGAGTCAGTGCATTAAAATTCTGTTCTATGGCTATCATCTCCATTATCTGAAATAAAGATATTATAATCATGCTCATAATGAATTCTTTGTTATTTCCTCTATAAACCAAATCCTGAGCAAAATAAAATAAGCAACAGCCACTCCTCTAGCTACTTCATTCACAAATGTGTTGTGTCTAAGTCAAGTATCTTCAATAATTGAAGCATGGTTAATTCAGTTTTCAACATCAGCTCTCATCACAACTCAACACAAAATAAAATAGTCTTTGTTTTTCTTAATGATTAAAAGGGTTTTTTATGTTTTAGTGCTAGATCCAATAGGATAACATGGAAAAGAAGTATGTACATCCACATACTGATGACAAAAAGATATCTCAAATAATAATAAAAAAAAGCCTTACAGATTAGTATGTATATTGAGTGATGAAGAAATACATCAAAGACTCATAGAATTCCTACCCTGTGATAATTATCATCCCTTGTCTCACCTTATTCTGTACCAAGAAGCACCTATTACCTTTTCTACACAAGAATGTTAGTTTAAAATCCCTCCCAAGATAAATGTTAAGACCACACCAAGCAGCAGAATATCTGAGGAATTGTTTGAACTTTGGCAGGAATGTTTGGCAGAAAACATGAGTTTTTAATGTCATTCAAAAAAAAAACCAAAAGTGTGTGGCTCTTCACATAATTTTAAACTTCTTAAAATAATGATCTAAGTCTAGATCAATCAGGTTATTTCTCTCCACACTAAAAGAGACAAGTTGAGAAGGCAATTGTGAGGTAAGCATCAAGTATTGGGATGACTTACTCAGTGGAAGTGCCTAAATTCTCTCAATAGAGAGTTATAGACTTCTTTAAAGGATTATTAAGAGAATGTATGTTGGCAAGAATCCACTTTGTAAACTGTTCTCTGGAAAGACACTTCTTTACCAATAATAACAGCACCCAATATACTCACTTTTTCTAATCTCCTACAAAAAGCTTCAGATTTTCCAAAAATGTACATTTCTGATACTTCCAATGCCCTTTCTCCTAGATGTTCTGAAGGCTCTTGTCTAGTTTCATGGAAGCATTTCTGATATTCTTTCAACAGACTTATGCATTCCTAAAATATGAAGGAATAAATACCATATTTATTATGCTTAAGAGTGAGGGACTAGAGTACTCAAACCTATTGACATTCCAGAGCCATTAGTTATCACTTAATCTGGTTTCAGTCAGCAGGCAACAACAACTTAAATACAGTGGTTTTCTTTCAGTATCTGAAGAAAGTGTCTGCAACATAATAACGAACATACAGCAGTACAGTACAGTAAACCAGAGAGTGGTGATGATTGGTGTTGGGCCCAGTCCCATTTAATATCTTCATTGATGATCTGGATGATGGGATCGAGTCCCCCATCAGCCAGTTTGCAGATGTGGGTGTCAGTGTCCATCTGCTGGAGGGCTCTGCAGAGGGACCTGGACAGGCTGGATAAATGGGCCGAATCCAAGAAGTCAAGGTTTAACAAAACCAAGTGCTGTATCCTGAACTTTGGCAACAACAATCCCCTGCAGCACTACAGGCTGAGGACAGAGTGGCTGGACATTAGCCAGGCAGAAAGGGACCTGGAGGTACTGATTGATGGCAGACTGAACACCAGCCAGCAGTGTGCTCACATGGCCAGGAAGGCCAATGGCATCCTGGCCTCTATCAGCAATAGTGTAGCCAGCAGAACTACAGAAGTGGTTCCTCCCCTGTATTCTATGCCTTTTGGGGAAGATAGGAACTCAGTAACTGAGGTCTGGAAAAGGAGAAGGTGGAAATGAAGTTAACATTGGCAACCACAGCTGCACATATTTTGCCACAGCATATTGCATTCGCTTAATTGGTTCTTAATAGGTCACCATCAGATGAAGAAGAGGAAGACTATCTTAACACTGACTTTTCATGGTATGCCAAGGAAATCTTGTATGGAAAGGAATTACTGTAACGAAGTCAGGATCTATTCAAATATCAGATTTTCCATGGTAGAGGAAGATGGTACCAAATCAGAGCTATACACTCCTCCATAGCCCCTTTTCCTCAAGATGGAAAAATGTGGAATATTAATTCCTTGGTTGCACGTAAAACAAAGATGCCAATTCCAAGGTGAATGACAGACTGTACTGATAAAGGTGAAGTCATTGTAATTTCAACAATGCCCATGGGCTAAGAATTGGGAAAACATTCAAAGCATCATTAAATAATAAAAAGCCAAGAGGTGTGAAGCACTTGACACATATTGTTATGGACTTCCTTATGATATCAAGAGGTAATCAATAGGTTTGATATGTAAATAATGAAACATCAAAATACAAACGTTGATTTTTCCAACGACTACTGGTGTCTCCTGATCCCAGACTCGATTCAAGCCAGCATCTGTAATGTATGCTTTACACGTTGTGACCATTTGGTTTGTAACCTAGGGCAGACAAATGAAAAAAGTTTAACAGTAATTTTAAGCTTAACAGAAAACTTGCCTGTCTCACAAAACCTAATAAAATTCTCATATACATGTGTCAATACTAGTAGATTTGGAATAAATTTCACTTTTGGAAATAAAAGTGGCTAAAAAATATATGCAATATATACAACAAACACCCTATAAAAACTCTGAGAACACTCCCAGAAGTATATGTAAGTCCCAGCACATATTTGTAAGTCCTGTAAGTTCAGTAATACATAAACACAGGTCATCAATCAAAATTCAAGAAAGAAAAGAATTTATTGAATTCCAACTATTCTTCACTTACATTGTTGTCTTTAGACTTTCAAGCACTTATGTAAAGACTGCCCTTAAAGCATTTTGTATCCTAGCAGTATGACTTAACCTTGATTTCATGTGGCTATAAATAGGAAAAAACATTCTTCTACCTCTCAACCACAAAAATCCAAAGTTAGTAATGACACAAAGAGAGGAAGGAGTATGTACAGATAAGAAGACATACCACAGAGAATAGTTACAGGTAGAAAATATTTTATCTATTAAATAATATGAACAATTAAAAACAATTCTCCTGATGATGCTGTTTGGGTTTTGCCTTTTTTCTTTTATATGCTCCCTATATTCTTCACACATATATTTGTAACCCTGTCATCTATTGTATTAGTAGCTAGTTTTTCCAGAACTTTTCCATGGCCTTTCCCTAAGCAGAAAGAAAAAGCAGATTTCAGAGCTCCAAGCCATGGGAGGTACAAGACCCCTGTGCTATCTTGGTTCTTCCTGGCAACCAAGGCTGAGAACAATCCTCTGAGATACAAAGTACAGCTAGTGCTGAAGGAGGGGCTCCGGGGAAGGGGCTTGACCTGGGGGAAAATTGCATCACCACTTGTCCTCCTAATTGGTGTTTTTTATCTATTATGCTTATTTCCTGAAACCTATGAATGTGTACTCATCCGTGTAGGGGTGAGCTTTTGCAGACATCACTCCATAACTCCCTCTGAAGGCCTTCATTAAAGATCCTCTTTTATATTACCTCCTTACTAAAATTATCTAGTTTCATTTCCAGGCTGGGAAAAAGGCAACACTGACATCAGAGTACTGTAGGTCTTAATATCCATAACTGAAAAAAGACTGGAAACTGCCATACCAAAGGCAGCCTCAAACTTCAAGAAAATTACTGATGAAGCTGGAGATGGTGTCACTTCTGGTGATCATTAAATGGAAACAAACAGTAAATAGGGACCTTAAACAACAGGATTAAAATACAGATTTTTTTTTTCCTTGCTATTTCAAGCATAGCTTCATGTAACCAGTTTGTTATTAGCCTCTGTAGTGAAATACTCACTCCCTTAGACCAGTAAATAATAGACAGTAGCAAGAGTCAATATACAAATGTACAAAGACCCATTATATGATAGGTAATATGATATAGCTAATGTGATATATAGAAAACAGCCACAGCCATGAATAGATACAGATTCAAAAGAGCACATAATTCTTAATATCCTAGTGCAAATTGAAATGTAACAAAATTTTATGCTGAACCCCATGGTGTAAGTAAACAAAAAAATGTGTGTCTGTGTAATGAGGGTCTACTGTGAATTTCTTCTAAATGTGTACTGCAGGTGTGTGGTTTAGTTATGAAGGATTTCTTTTCTATAAAACCATTATACAAACCATCTTTGCATGCAGAGAGTACCTGGATTCTGCAAAAGACATTGGTATAAACACAAAGCCAGTCTTAATTTTCTCTTTAAGGAGGGAAAGTTTATGATCTGAAATTCAATTAACTTTTCAAGTATGACTCGCTTTGGAAAACAGGAACCTTTTATCTTTCACACTTTTTGGAGGAACAGCCTAGTCAGATTGATGGCCATCTGCCATTAGGTCTTCAAGGCTAGAATAAAGGAGCCTTTGCAGATTCTGTGATTTAGGAAACAACTGACCAAATTAATTCAGATCAGAAGATTAATCAAGAATATTAAAAAATGAACACTAATGAACTAAGAATAAATAAAGTTCCTTTCTGAAGTCTGTAATCTGAGTTTAATCCTCTCATGATCAACAGAGTTATCCTTTTCCATGCAGAACCTCACTATTTACTATCATTTTTAAACAAATTTTCTACTGATTTAAGCAAAATTAATTTTTCTTCTGAAAAGTCACACAATTTTTGTAATTATTATTTTGTTAATAAACTTACCTTTATAAGCAATGATGTAATTCTCTCAGAAGTATTGTAATATTTTGAAACACGGTGAATCATTTGTACAGACTTTATCAAGTTTGGGATTCCCTGAGTCATTAATACCTCAAAGCAGAGTTTCAAGAAAAAAAATTACTTCCTATTCTTAGCAACTATGTTTCCATTCTATTGACAACTTCTAAATTATATATTTCCCTAAGACAAGTAAATCAGTCTTTAAAATGTCATGGCATTTTATCAAAAGTTTTCTTATGAAAAAAGACTAACCACACTCAATAAGATTTCAAACATCAACTAACAAGAACAATAAATGGCTAAGTTTGATCATCAGCTAAGAAATCAAAGATGTTACAAGATAAAATAATAGTAATATCCTATTTTGATGAACAAAATTCAACACTGATTCAAAATGTAAAGGTTGCATTTTTTGGTGCAATAAGAAGTATTTTTCTGACAGCAATTGTCTGTGATGGATACTTTTTTTCCCCTTCAGCTAAGGCTGCTAATGTACTTTCATTCTGATAACAATCTTGACTTAAAGTGTTTCATTCAGACACTTCAGAAAACTTACTAAGTAACTGTCACAATGTTGGTTTCATTAACAAATGCCTTATTCCTTCACGTATTATATCAAACATCTAAATCTTTCACATATTTTGTGAAATCAATGTTTAAATCATACTGTGGCATTACAAGTACTTAGTGGCTCAAACACTTCCAAAGTATTCTGGTGGGGGGGGAAAAAAAGGTAAAACATTATAATTCATTAACATTATCAGGGACTTGTCAAAATTGCAATTCAGAACATCAAGAAAGTAATTTTGGCTGTCACCCTTCAATGGAGAAGCCAAGCTCCTGTAATTAACTTCGAGTTGCAAACTCAAACTCTTACTGTGAATAGACATAAAAGGCATTTGCATTTAGCAAGAGCGTGAAATAAATGCTATATAGTACAAAAACAACCATCTGTGTCCATATTGTTCATCACCAACACCACCCTTGAAATAGAATCAGGAAATTCTGAGTCTGTAAGTTTTCTTTTTCAATCTTTAACAAAAAAAAAAGCCCTGAATACTGGACTGTGTAGAAATTTCTCTGATTCAAAACTTCAAGTTAAGTGTTCAGTCTGAATTTTCATATATTAACCTACTACAGCATAAATGTCATTGTGTGATACTGCATACACAAAATGCCATGTTTTATGCACACACCAAATATCATTATAAATCCACATGTATGCCATTCCTTATTCACTAACATATAAAAGAGTTGTCCATACCAGATACTAAATGCAACTCTACACAGAACAAAGGTCTGTTTAAAACAAGATATATTTAGCTTGGAAATAATTGTTTTTAAACTGAATATCATAGAAAATCCTACCTAAATTAACTTGATTTCAGAAACATGATTAAACAGAAATCCATATGTATCCAAATTGTTCCAGACTAAACAAAGAACTCTAATTAACTATCCTGTATTGCAAAATCATGAAGTCTTCAATGGGTTTGCACCCACTAATGTCTGTTTTTGCTTATGATACAAAGAATTTTATCTTTTTAACCCCTATGAAGTAGCTCATCATTACAGCCTGGTACCTGGCACCCTCTAGTGATACCTTGAAGAGCTGGAGATAAACAGCTTAGTGACACTGCTTATCGTGCTTGCCTCTTATACCATTCCATGCAATATTAGCTCTATGTCACATATTATCAAAGTCCTTTTGCTTGCCCTCAGATACACCCTTGTAGTAGGATCCTAAGCTGCCAGAGATTCAAAAGAAATGCAGCACTTCCTGAGAGGGCTGGAGGCATACAGGGACAAAACGTGAAGAACTCAAAAACAAAGGAGAATGAGGACTATTTTTCTAGGGTATTTATTCCTTTCCTCCTATTCTGCAATAAGCATTAGAAAAATCCGCCTGCTATAATAATTCATAATTATTATACCATAGCACTGAATAGTGTACCTGGAAAAACAATTGTCTAAATTCTGACTAGCAGGTACTTCTGCAAATAGAAGCAGATAATACTATATTCGATATTAAAAAAAAATGTTTTGCCCATTTAGGACCTCACAAGTTTTCATTATTTTTATAACTGAAATTTTGTTACTTTGGTTACAGTTATGTGATCATTGACACATGGAATTTTCAGGGGAAGATGTATTTGGAGATTTTTGTATTATAAAATATGTAGCTGGTTTAATTGTTTTTGAAAATAATAACAGCAGCAGGACTAATTAGACAATCATATGTATTTATGCTTCTTTACTAAATACATATTTCAAAATACTGTATTTTATGAAATATATAATAAAATAATGCTTCACATTAGCTTGACAAGCTTTTAGAAAAAAACCAGGAAAATTAGAAATGTAAATGACAAAAAATTACTTTTAAGTAAATATAAGGAAGGGAAAAATTATTTTGCTCTGGGATTTCTATGTAAATACCTAAACTATGCATAAAGAATGGTGAAAGGCATACTTACAACATCAGTGGTATAAAGTGGCTGACAAACTTTTTCAAGTGTGCTTAGGTACTTCACATTATCCTTTGATTCATTTGCTGCATCTGTGATTCTACCATCTAATTGTTGCCATGTCTAGTGGGGAAAAAAGTACTGTGAAAATCTTCATACATATTGAATTTTTTAACTTGCACTCACTTGCCAGAAGTAAACTTTGGTAAATGAATTTTTAAGAGGCACTGTAAAAGCAGGCAACAAAAGTTAATTTGTTGTATTTTTTACACATCTAATGTATTTTGTGTTCATTTTTGGCTGTATCCCTGAAATGTCTTGTTCTCTGTCTGGATACATTCAGCACACCAGCAACACATCTAAATTGTCCTCCTTTAATTCTCCTTGGCAAATCTCTCTTAGATGAAATAAAAATAAAAAACAAAACTAAACAATAACCTTCATAGTAAAAAACAGAATAAAAAAGAAAAAATAATTACTTTTAGTACTTTAGATTGTGCAACTTTCAGAACATTAATAACAGCTTTACAGTTTTGTCCTTTGATCTGTTCAATAATAAAGTTCAATTTAGCAGACATGTATTTCCAGTTCTCCAGTTCCATCAGTGGACCTGAATCCTTAGCTTCTCTCCTTAACTGTTTGCTCTCAATCAGAACCTGCAACCAAATCGAAAAAAAAAAAAACCAGATATCTACTACAGTGAATAGACAAGTCATTATAGAGATGAAATGCTCTTGAGGAAACTCACTTAAAAAGGAACAAGCTTGCAGTTACTGACACATGAAAATAGTTCCCATTTCGAAAAGCTTTCTAAGTCTGAATTGCACTTAATAATATCCTTAAACTGAAATTAAGGCAATTTATACATATGTTCAACTGCTGTCATACCCTGGGTGAATATCAGTATATACAGATAAGTCTTTAACCAGAATCTATGAATTGAAATGCACCAATTGTCATTTGTCCAGAACTTCGAGAACTAGTTTAACAAAAGTATTAGATCTTAGTCCTAAATTTATCCCCTTTTATGCTGATAAATGTGCAGTCAGCTCTTTTTACACCTTTTACATTTTTATTCTATTGAGCTAAACACACTAAATATAGTATGCCTTACAAGTAGAGTATGTCCCTGCCTACACAGATTCACAGTTTGACAAAGGATTCTCTGTTTTTTATGGAAGTCTCAGACAATAATATCTTCGATAACTGAGACCTTACCATGCAAGACTTACACAGGATAAAGCATGCCCTGCTGGGCCTGATCAAAAATCTTTCTAAGAGCAGTATCTCCCACCACAAGTGGCAGCAGAAACTTAACAGGTTAGTTATAGATAGATAGATAGATAGATAGATAGATAGATAGATAGGTATGCTCTATACACATATGTGGTCCTCACCAGTATTATTAGTCCTGCAACCTTCCGTTCTCCTCCTACTATTTGTGTATTAAGTGTTCAGAAACCCTTATTCTTGCTAGACTGTACATTCCAAGGCATAAGGACTATCTACTTTACTTCACTTGTGCATAGAAACAGAGCACTTCTCTTAATTTGGGTGGAGATGCAGCTGAAGCCTTTGGTTAACTTCAGGCAAGTTATTACAGTCACATACAATTTATAAATATTTATCCATATGCATGTTGAATTGATGTGTTAAAACAACAACTTACATGCTCAATTTGTTTATACCATATCATAAGTACTTCCTCTAGCTGGTGAACTGTGTCATAATTGTCAGCAGCTGCAGTTATTTTATCAAAGGTCTGGAGTTCAGAAAAATTAATGTAATCTATTTTTTGCAACTCAACTGTTCCTTCAATGCATGCTGCAGCACCTGAGAAAAGGGCAATTACAATATAGAACCAATTAAGACTTTAAAATAAATTTCCACCAGTCAAAGCAATTTAAATTTGAAAATATACATCTGCTCAGTGTTGTTTTGATATAATAGCAATTTACTGCACTCACATAAAGCAGTAATATCTGATCTTAAATGCAGTGATATTCTGTAAAAGCAATGTGTCACTATTTTCTTAAGAAAATAATCCATCCATGTATATATTATGCAAGTAACTGATAATTTTATTTTTCCTTGCAGAATGTGAAAAGTTCCTCATCTATGCACTACTGTCTTTAAATGGAAATCCTTAAGCAGAATTCCTCTAGTTTGTTTCCTAAATGCAATGCTTACCTCCTAAAAATGAAATGTACTTCTTAATTGTTTCCACAAAATGCTGCTTGTCTTTTGTATCCTCTTTGGACTGACCTAAATTACCCCAATTACTTGTTTCAAGGATAGCAGGGAGAAAAACCTTTTCTATTACATCTTTAACACCAGATAGGAGTCCATCAGAGGCATCCAAAACACCAAAGGAAATTTCCTGCAGTGTAAAAATATTATTGTTACCAAAGCAGTAACTTACACTAGAAACAGTATTTTAAGTTCAACGTATTTTTATAAAAGCACTCCAGTATACCAAACAAAACTTTAATTTAAGAAGAGAAAATCACTACATAAGACACCTGCAGTGTGCCCATAAGATAGCACTTTCAATAGAAAAGGGAAGTCAATAATTAATACAGTTTTAAAAAGCTGTCTGGTTATGCTTTTGTTACATCATTTATTTATCTATCACACAGAGTTTGGAAATTTTTAAATGGTAGAAAAATGTCCTCACCCACAATTAGGTACTAATTCATGAATTGAAAGTAGCAAAAAACTCTCTGAATGTTCTTATCTGAAATAATATTAGAAGCAATTATCTGACTAAATATATATTATTTTGAATCAACTTAATTTTTTTCCTACACTCCTAACCAAAACTTTACAAGGTCTATTTCTAATATTCCAGTATTTTAAATGTCCTTCAAATAAAGAAGCATTAACATACATCTTGTAACAAACTTCCTAGAACATAAATGTCCTTCCTTTATCCCTTCAGCATTTGGAATTAATTGGGAAAGTATCTGATGAAAAAGTAATATTTATGACCAATACTGAGGCTCTTGATAAAAACAGACTTTGTATCTTACTTCTAATAGTGTTTTTTGTCTTACACCTTCTTACTTCTCAAAAGGAATGGAATATTTTAATACGAAATATAAAGCATGTAAACTAACAATGGATTTTCTGTCTGAGGAATTTGAAATAATACTAATTAAAAGATACATGTAAAATTATTAGTTATCAATTTATAGTCCCTTAAGCACTGCCCAAATACTAAGACATGAACAATAATGAAGCCCATACTTACATAAGAATTTGTCTTGTAAAGCAGAAAATCTTATGCCACATAATTAACACAGGATAAATGTGTATTTTGTATTTTATTTATCAAAACACATAAACTAGAAAGGTACAGGTAAACTTTTTGTTTATTCCTGGTATTTGCAGCAAAGTCTTCTCAGTGTTTCCTTGCAGTTTAGGGATTTTGATCACAATTAAAATATACTTAGCAGCTTTAAACGCTTGAAAAACATCAAGAAGAATGAGAAATTCATGTTTATTTCTTTAACAAGAATCCTGTAAGACATTAAATTCACAAGTATTTGCTGAAACTATACAGCTCTTTGTTGTTTACCCAAAATGGAGAGCAAAGCAGTTACCAGTAACTTTACTTACGTGACAACAGTGTATAAAATAATGGAACAAAAATAGTTGCCTTTAGAGCTTTTAGTTTTTAAAATATATGAGTACCTCATGTATAGTTTTATCATTTATGGACGTGTCATTCTTATGGCGGACAAAATACAAGCAGAGTCCTTTTATCTTGTCTGGCGTCTTCTCCACATAAAACTGCAAAATTCTACTTCCCTTTTCAACACCTGGAATTACCCGACCACACTCTGAAAAGGAATTTCATAGGTATGACTCTTTTTAAAAATTAGGGTACTATAAAATGCTTAAAATCAGTACAAGGAAATAAAATTGAACATAGAAATAATTTATTTTCTTCTTTTGTCAGAGAACAAAAACCAGCATAATTTGTAACTGTAATTAATCACACTATTAGAAAACTACACCAAAGGTATAACATGTATCTTACAAACTTATTTGGGTACATTGTAATGCACTGAAAGGGAATTTGCTCAGGCCTATAGTCCTGAAACAATTTGCTGGTGACTAAGGTACTTTATTTTCATTTATCTTACCTAAAAAGATGTCAAGTCTAAGTGAGAAAATAGAGACTATGAGATGGCCTCAGGTCCTCTGTGGATATATTCCTATGTAATTTTATAGCTCAACATAAATAAGTAACAAAACAATTGAAGAATCATTTGGGATTTCAGACATCACATTTTAATTCTCTACCACACATGTGAAACAGGAAAATTTTCAAATATTTATAATAAATGAAAATTCAGAGACAGGTTTTATGAAAGTGCTTTCTAATGAACTGCAGGTAAAACTCATGTATGAAAAAGTTACAACCAATTTAGTATTCCAGGATAACACTTTCTAGTCTTCTTTCCAGGAATGGCTAAAATTGAGATTTATTTTTTTTCTAAACAATTTGACTTGAAGCAAGCATTTAAAATATGAATTTTCAGTGATCAGAGCAACAGATTGCAACATTCTGAACAAGCAAAAGCAGATTTTACTCTGAGAAACCTCAAACAAAATGAACAATAGAATGCACTGTTACATGTGCCTGTATTATTATTGCTAAACATTTACCTGCTCCTCGCGCAACTCCTTCCTGATAGAAAATTTTCAATGATTTTTTTCCTCCCTTGGCAAAAAAGGAGTCAAAGGGATCGAACTGTTAAATCAAAAGTGAATACGTGTTACTCAAAATATTTTTATGTGCCTTTAAAAAGTGCAAAACGAATTTGACCATGCTACTGTTTAAAGTTTTCTTGGCCTGCAATGCTTATCCTCAAATATAGTGAGAAGATAGCAAGTGTCCAACTGAAGGATTCAGCCATGGTAGTGAGACCTCCTGTTTCCTCCACATCACAAAAAAAAGGGTCAGAAGTTTAGCAAGCACGTGTGGAGGTGCATCACCTGTTCAGGGACAAAGCATACACTTCTAATTGTGGTATATTTCTTATGAGCATGGGTTTTTTTCCCCCAAAATAAACAAATATTAAAGCTGAATCAGAACAGTGATAGGAAAATGAGTGACACCCAGGTGAACAGAATTTAAAGCCACTCTTCTGAGAAGAAAACATTGCATGAAAATAAAAGTAGTAAAAGCAAAAGAAGTAAAAGCCAGCTCTAGAAGTGCATCTCACTTTTGTTAACAGAACTAGTGAATAACAAGGTTAAAACAGAGAAAAATACATTAAAAATACCCACCCCCAAAATAGTGAAAGAAACAATTGTTGAAGTGCTAAAAGTGCAGTGACAAAAAGCAGGAAAAAATTCACTACTACAAGAAGAACTCCAGCTTGTGAGGAAGAGAGGGACAAACAGTAACTTTGGGTTTCTATGATTCTACACAGAAGGTAAGATGTGAGCTGTCCCCACAGCTACTGATTCTGCAAAGAGCTTCTGTTTCAAGTCCATGTGGTTCTCACACCCACTGTGTGGAAATATATGCAGGCTAACACTTTGAATGCCAAAACCTAACTCATGGATATCAGACATATGTTTATGGGAATTTATTACATGATAATTTGTTGAGGGACAATGTTGGTGCAGCCCCAACAGCCTAAATGGTTTATAAATAAACTAAAACTGGGCGTAGGAAAATATTCAACCACAAAAAATTTTCAGATGGTCCTGGTGACAAAAAAAAACCCAACCCAACCCTATCAAACCCAAACAAAAATAAACAAAGAGGAAAACTCAAACCAAAACCAAACACAAAAAACCTCTCAAGAATCCAAAATTTCTAAATTTCTCAAGTGTTGGGATTAGTCAAACTTGGTGTAGAACAGCAAGTTTGCTGAAATCGGAATGATTTAAAACTATATATCATTTAGCAAGTAAAAAAAAGGGACAATACATGGCACACATCTATGCTGTGAAAGCAGAAAAATAAACAAATGCGGCTAAGTACATTTTATCATATAAAATATCAATAAACAAACAAAACCCTAACAAATATGGATTAAGGCTAAATTTCACTTGTAAGTGTAGAACTGAAGTTCTAAGAATTTATATGTTTTATCAAAGGAGATATTATCTGGCTGAGTTTTAAATGCTAAGTCAAATCTGTCCTAACAGACAAAAATAAAATCAGTCAGATGCACCAGCAGTCAAATACCAACAACACAGAGAAATCATATCTTTTCACAACAGCCATACTGAGTTTTGATAATCTACTAAAAGTACAGTTTAACTGTTTCCTCCTGTTCGTTCTATCACTTTGAAACGCACTAAACACACAAAAATAATGAAAGCTTTCAGAAGTTCCATGGGTTTGAGATCTATACACTCTACAAACCCACTTAACCCAATCTTTTAAACATCCAAACATAAGTAAAGTGCTCAAAACTGAAATTGCTTAGTGGGTCTTTCAAACATTTTCATACTATTTAAATGGTGCAGGATTACTCTTCCTTTTTAGTACTAACTACATGCTAATTTTCAAAATGCTCGCATAAATTACATGTTTTTTGCAGAATCTTTGAAATTTCAGTGAGAACTTGCCTAACAAAGACAAGTGATCATAATTAGAACATGATGAAGTCAGTCTGAGATGGATGAAACTGTTTGAAACTGATAGATGAGAAAAGAAATCCTTTGGTCAAAATAACAGCAGTATTTATGTTTACCTTGAGGTAAGAAAGATAAAAAAGCCACAATCAAAAACCTTGGGGATATTTGCAAATCTGCCAGGAAACTCAGCTGAAAGATTTAGTGAGGTATCCTTTTAGACTGATTGTGTGCCTTAGTAATCACATTTTCTGGCAGAAACAATCAAAATTATGGATAATGCTTCCTATCAAAGGGGTGATCTGCTAAATATTTTAACTAATAATTTAAATCAGCAGGCATACAGAACAGACTCACCGTAGGGACGTCCAATATCATTTCTTCCACAACTGATATGTCTAAGCCTACAACGGCACTGAGAACTTCAAATATGTATTTATATACAGCATTAACTTTTGCTCTTCGATCTTCTCTTGCTTTTTCATACTGAATCTAAAACATTAAACAAGACTTTCAAGCTAAAAATACACAAAATAATCACAACAATGAACTGCTACTTAACTTGCAATTAATGCTGAAATATATTGTCTTGTATTTACGGCTGCAAAATGCCCTAATATTTAAAAATACCTAAATTTTCAGAGGCTAATTGAAGAACAAATTATTAAGCATTATCATGAGATGTGAAGTCAAATCTGAGGATATGTCAAGGAAAAACAAACATTGAGAATAGTACAGTTAGATTTTAAGATTTTTATGGGACATTAACTCGTTTTCTTGTTCACGATCAAAATTTCAATTTATTGAATTAATACTGAAAGGTTAAAACATCCATTTAAAATAAAGTATCTAGGGTGGGTAAATAGTTACAGGAACTAAGCTGAGTACAGCTTTGCTTCAATGTAAATTATTCAGTTAATATCTCCTGCTTCCAACCTCTATTACTTTAAAGTTTTAAGATATTACAAACATGGACAAAAAGACTCACTTTCCACCAGAAATAATTTACTAAAAGAACTGAGTCTAAACAAAAACAACAGCATCAAAATATTTAAACTAATGATTAATATAAACTGAATTTAATCATCTGAGGAAAGAATCAGAAACTTATAACCTTTCTTGTTTTGAAGCTTTGCAGGCTCGGAACTCCACTAGGGCGGTAAAACTTAGTCAAACTTTGACTTCCAAAAGAACGAGACCCTTGCGAAGAGGAAAGGCTCTCCATTCGTTGAGGAAGTTGAGAAGATCTGGGTACATCTTCTCCAGTGGTTGAACCTTTTTTAGTATTTTTTTGTACCCCCGCCATTCTAAAATCTGAAATTTGAAAAGAGAAGATTATGTTTATAACAATCCAGACATTTCAGGTCTACCTTTTCCAGAAGACAAGAGCATCACAAAACTGATTTTCTAGGTATATAAATTCAATAATCTCATCAAGTTCTCTTCCAGTTCTTAAAATGCCAGACATTTGTATACAATTTTATGATAGGTTACACATGTCAAGATGAAGACTGCGACTCTTTTAAAAACAATTTTTCATACATGTGCATTTTGTGGAGTGAATGCCTCTCTATATAACAAATATGTTTTAAAATATAAACATTTCAGTGCATATCTGATTAATGAGAAATAGAAATGGTTTCAAATACAAACAACTTATTTAAATTTTAGTTTCTAAAATATATACCCAAATTCAGCGACTGAGCTTACAAAAAGACTTGCATACACAGAAACTGCTATGCTGCTCAGTTTACTATTACAAAAAGGATCAAGATAACTACCAAGAATTCCTCAGTAGTTCATATGAGGCCTAAGGGCAGCCTACCACTTCTGCAACAGTGTTATATACTTTCTTTGACAATATTACCTCTTTTGGGAAATAAATATGAAAGGTGAGGCTGACATGAAAAGCAACACCTGAAAGTGCATTACTAGCTCCTTATTTTTGCCCTTGTAACAGGTGACAAATTAACAGGTGATATAGCTGATGTTTTATGGTTTTAGGCACGCAATCACCTGCTATAGAAAGTGTTCATCTCGAAGCAAACATACCACCAGAAAAACCAAAAGACAAATGTAGGAAAGCCACACATCCACGTCCACCAAAAAAAAAAAAAAAAAAAAAAAAAAGTGAAATGTAAATTAGTTATATTTATTTCATTTTCTTCATGTTTCTATAACTGGCCTGGTCATCTACAAGGTTAGCAGTGGTACTTTCCTCCTTGATTATTCCACTCAAGTGAAATAGTTTGGATGCCAATTTCCTTGCCTTTTAACTGGTTCGCTTTTAGCTGATAATTTCCCTAAAGCACAAGATGAGAGAGGTGGGATTCTCGCAGCTTTCTTTAAAAAACCCACAAAGACTGCATTGTATCCTGGCATTGTCCCTGGGTCTCCAAAATCTATACTCAAGATTACTCTCAGCTCATGTAATGTTCTCACGCTTTTCAAAAACCTGTATGAGCTTCATCTGCCCACCTCTCCCGGCTGGAATAACAAACATGCTTTTATGTCAAAACCTCCTTTCCTTCCCTCCAGGATGCCCCAGACCTTCTCTACAGGACCTGTTCATTGAAGGAAAGTAGGTCTGGCTTCCAGCATGAATCATTTTAGGAGGGTTGAATGAGGATTAGAGAGAGGGAAGGAGAAGTGGCAGATTCCCAAGCACTAAGCGTTGGGAATACAGCCTTTCGGCTCTCTTCTGCAAAGCCGAGCTGCCTTAGCCTGCAATTCAGCTTTGGCAGAGAGATGCAGGCGAAGATGCTCACTGACCTGACCGGAGCTGTGTCTCCTCACAGGGCGGGCAGCGGGGCGCGGCCCCCCAGCAGCGGAGCGCCCACCGGCGCTCCTCTCAGCGGGCGGAGCGGGCGGTCCAGCACCCGCCGCGGGCTGACTCCTCCGGTCGGGCGGAGGGACCGGGGCAGGGCCGGGGCAGGGCCGGGGCAGGACCGGGGCAGGGCCGGTACCGGAGCCCGTAACCGCTCCAACGCCCGCCCGCTGTGCCCGCGCTCGGCCGGCCAAAATTCGACCCCCGGAATCCCAACCGTCGTTCCACCGTAAAGATCTCGTGTACCCGGGAACCGCCTGCCCGCGCGGTTGGCGTGGTTAAATGTGCCTATGGAAGTTACTCCAGTAACGCAGACTGAGCTCTGCGCTGCGAAAGTGCTTTGCTCTCGATTATAAAACGGGTGGAGTTGTTTGTTTGGTTTTTTTTCCCCCCCCTACACAGTGTATTCAATCCTGGTTTTCATTCTGCGTTTTAGTGAGAAATATTATCCTGCACTCTTAGGCCTGAAATGATACTTTTATACTAAAGGACAGGGCGTAGCTCCAGAGGGCGAAGAGACGACTGAACGGGGGTCTAATCGATGTGTATGAATATTTAAAGAGGGGGTGGGAGGGGAGTGCCAAGAGGATGTTTCCAGGCTCTTCCCTGTGGTGCCAAGAAATAGGATAAGGGATAAAAAGCATAAAGTGATGCACAGGAAGTTCCACCTGAATGAATAAGGATGCTCTTTATGTGAGGGTGACTGAGCCCTGGAACAGATTGCCCAGAGAGGTTGTGGAGTGTCCCTCACTGGAGATATTTAAAAACCATCTGGACACAGTCCGTGTACTCTGGGATAACGCTGTGTGAGCAGGGCGACTGGAACAGATCCACTGTGGTCCCTTCCAATGTGCCCAGTTCTGTGATTCTGTGACAAATGCTACTTGAAATCCTTTCCCAGCACGTGGAAGAAAAACCAGAAACCAACCTCTGTCAATACTAAACCAAGGCTGCCGTAAGTATGATAACAAGGCCAGGCCAGGATTGCCAAAGAGCCGGATACTGACAGGACTTAAAAAAGCAGCACCATTTCCGTGGGGCTGGATTATCAGCTGTGTCTGCTCCGGCACTGGTGTGGTACCCTCGGCCTCCCAGTGGCAGCTGGAGGGATGCATTGTCAGGTCACCGTAGGGGATCTTCACATTCACGCCACACTCCAGCTAAGTAATGCCACACTCAGGGAAGCTCCCTCCCTTTGGTACTTACGGTGTCCTGAACACAGGCTCGTTACCTGTGAAGCATCAATTCACACACTGAGGGAAGATATTTCTATTTTTTGTTATGGTTTGCTCTAAGTAGGGAGCTGGGTGACAGTGCACGAAATGCTGGTTCCCCAACAATCAAAACTTTACAGTGTTTATAAATTTCAACAAACAAAGGCATCAGCATTCATTGGTTACAAATTACTCCATATTTGCTAGTTATACCTCTCCCTTCTAAAGCTAATTAGTCCACAGGTGTAATCCTTCCATTTGAGTCTGGGATCTGTTTTGAGTAGGTGCTCAATGAGTCAGTGGTCGCGATTGTCCATTGCTGGGATTACCTTTTTCCCCACTTACTGCCCAGTTTTGTTGACTTCACTCTTGGTGGCTGTCGTCCAGACAGCTCATTCATCTGGGGATTTCTCTTTTCTTTAACAGAGAAGATCAACCAAGCAGACGACGTTCACAATGTAGTTGCTTAATTATAACTGTGCAGATATAGCTACTGACAAACAGCATAACAAAAATTGAAAAGTTTGATTCAGAGCTTGAGGGGCTCGCTATGAATTAGGGATGAACTGGCAGACCGCGATGTTACTCCACACCTCCGCGGCGCTTCTCGGGCATCCTGGCGACGGAGCGGCCCGGCCGCCGGTGGGGCGGGGCGGGCAGCAGCACCACCTCCCCGCCTCCTCCTCCTCCCCTTCCTCCACCGCCTCTCCGCTCCTCTCTCCCGCCATGGCGGCCCCGGCGGACCTCAGCGGGCTCACGGACGAGGCAGCCTACGGCGCCTGCTCGGAGCCGGATGCCAGCACCAAGGTGGGGAGGGGGTGACGGGCTCCCCCGGCGCTGTGGCGCCCGCTCCTCCCCGGTCCTCTCACGACGCCTCACCGGGCGGACGTGCGGGACAGGGGGGCCGGCATGGGGCCGGGCCGGGCCCCGGCGGGGCAGCGGAGTGTGGCCGGGCACGGAGCTGCCCTGGCGGCCTGTCTGTCGGGCAGCCCGGCGGGTTTCGGGGTCGTGGCGAGGGGCGGACGGGCCGGGCCGATCCCTGTGAGCCCCGAGCCGCCCGGGGCGCGCTCGGCCGGGCCAAGGTGTGTCCTGGCTCTGAGCGAGCGCTCCGGGCGCTTCGGCCAGTCCCCGCCCAGGGGGCACAAAAAATCCGTCAAAACGCAGCAAACGTTTTTACTTTTTATTAGGAGAACCTTGTAATTGCATATTTTGGGGGTAGTCTTCCCGTTATCTCTGTCAACCGCTCAATTTTTATCCACTGGGTCGTTCGCAAGCCTCTTGGTATGTACTTAACCCTGAGGCTTTAAGAAAATACCCTTACAAAGTTGCAGGCCGGTTTTGCTGCCAAGTTACAATCAAGCTGGACAGAAGTTCAATTCTTGTGCCATGAAATAATAACGATAATGAGCTCAGGAGTCTAGGAGGAAAAATATTTAATATTCATGTGTCTGTTGTGCTTGTGTGTGAAGTTGTTCATGTATGCTGCAGCTCCATAAAAGAATAATAAATACAAAGATACTCTTTTTTGATGCATATGATAATATATGTTGAATGATAGCACTCATGGGTTTGTTTATTTGTTTTAAACATTATGTTACAAAGATACTTATTTAGCACAAATCTGTATGTATGGAATCAGGGCAAAAGGTTTTATTTACATTTAATGTAGTTCTTTTTGTTACTTCTGAACCTGCTGGTTTTAGAGTCATTGCTAACTGGCATCCGAGCGCTCATGCATAATTCAATCCTGGCTGATGTATAAAGAATAAACCTTTGTTCTCCACAGGATTTCATGTTTCAGCAGACAATGTTAAGAGTAAAGGATCCTAAGAAGTCACTGGATTTTTATACAAGGGTACTTGGAATGACGTGAGTAGAATTTGTATGCTGCGATAAGTTTGGGTTTTTCTTCTGTTCTGAAAAGAATTATTTTTTTCCATGTAATTATACTAATTGGTCTGACTACATAAACAATGCTGACCATCAGCTGATGCTCAGTTGAGCAGTCTGGCAGTAAGATGGAGATGCCTAAGCTGCAAATGAGCTAATATTGGCCATGACTAGAAATTTCTTTTTTTCTTAAATAGGTCATTAATTATCAGAGTACAACTTGCTTAATTCCTCTTCACTGAGCCTGCAGCTAAGTGGTAACTTTTATGACTGTGCTTATAATGAAAAGTCATTGTTAAAAATCTTAAAATTAAGTTTTTTCTGCTAGTTCTCAGAGTTGGCTTATGACTGCCTCCAGTCACATAAGAACAAGGTAATAAAGGGTGAAGACAAAGTCCAAGCTCAGTCTTTTGGAGAAGGCTTTTGGGAGCCAGATGCCATGCAGTAGCTTAACATGTTTATGCTTTTGTATTCTGCATTCTTAGCATTTGAGTTATTTCAAAACAAAACACTGTGTTTTTAAGCACCTTGAAATGAGTCCAGACTAAAGTAAAATAAATTACTTCCACTGTAGTGAAAATGTTTGAAAATAAAAATTAAATACCTTGTAAAAAGAAATTAGAATAATTTTGCATACCTACTTGTTCCAGTTAAATATTCTTCATAAAAACATATGCTTTATGTATTTTAATTGATTAAATTGTCACATCTGAAAGGGATTTCATTATTATAGCTAGCTATTGAAACTGTAATCATATTTAAAGGTATGTTTGCTGTGTTCTTAAACTTTGTCTGGTACCAGTGAGCTCTTTAGAATGAGTAAGATTCAAAGTAGATCTTCTTATTCCTTGGTGAAATTTTAAAGTGGTTAAAGGTTTTCCTATGAAAACACAGTCAAGTAACAGAGTGACAACCTGAAGAGGCAAGCCTTTGTATTGTCTTTTCTATTCAGTTGCTGGTAGTTTGGTTTCTAAACATCTAATTCTTTTAAATTTTGTAGGTTTGTAATGTGTTCTGGAGTATTTTTATTTGATAGTTTAAAATGTAGCTTTTTTAAGGTGCGGATTAAAGAAGAGCAAAAATTCATGGAAATAATTTTTCCATAGGGGAAGCATCATGGTGTATTTGCAAGCTACCTGACTATCCTTTTAAGTTACTATTTCAAAATAATTGTTGCCATTTAGACTGCTTCAAAAATTTGACTTTCCTACTATGAAGTTCTCACTCTATTTCCTGGGGTATGAGGATAAAAATGATATCCCGAAAGATAAAGCTGAGAGAACACCTTGGACCTTCTCTAGAAAAGCTACACTTGAACTGACACAGTAAGTATTTATATAAAGAGAGATGACACATAGCTAACAGTGATTAAACAGTATTGGATAAGTGTAAATCTCATTAGATTGAATAAAAAAAAATCACTACTGTGGATACATCTTCACTGTCATACATCCTTGCAATATATCTGAGATTGGATACTTGGAAAGGTTAATCCTCCTCTTTCAGCACTCTTTCAAACTGCTAGGTGAACATTAATATGAAACAGTTCTTGCTATATTTTATATGCATGCCATCTGGGTAAGTAATTTAGGGAAGCCCAACGTGGCTAGACCTTTCTTTGGATCCCCAAAGCGTCCTAATAATGGGTAACTATTGCTTTTGGAATCTAATCTAAAGGGGTATTAAGTCAAAGCATATGCTTCCTGTAAACAGGACAATTTGGTTAAGGCTACTAATCATTATAATTGTGCAGAAACAATCTCCCAAATGCTGTCTTACTTAACTCCAGGACCTGCTACCCTCACTTGTTCCCCAGTGGTGGGTAGATAAACTGATTTGTGCAGCAAAACCTTCTCTCTAATCTGAATGAGACAGGGGTATTTCTGACTCATTCAAATGTAGACCCTCAATAATAGTGAAGGAATGTGAACATGACTGGATTAGCCCCAAGACCATCCCTGGAGCCCTTGACTAGGGAAGATCTTCGTAGTTTAATGAATGTGGCCAACAGCTGAAATTCTCTGGTTTCTTAGGAGAAACAATTTACCCTCTCCAAGGAAACTGAATATTTAGGATTTGTTAATTTTGATGTTTTTCTTCAATATGTAATAATTACTTCTTACAGCAACTGGGGCACTGAAAATGATGACAGTCAGTCTTACCACAATGGCAATTCAGATCCCCGAGGATTTGGTAGGTCTTTAGTCTTGTGCTTATATAGTTTTTAAGCTTGGAAATAAAATGTAGTAACTCTTGGAAAGAAGGGAGCTTGCCTTTCATCCTTTATTTCTCTTCTTTCAACATGTATACTGTGAGAGATGATGAAAATAAATGAACTGATGTGTTTCAGAGAAATGAGCCATAGTTACACTCTTTATTAAGAAGCCAATCCTTTGGCAAGCAAAAATGCTAATTGTTAACTGCTGAGTGAAGAACATCAGTTGTGCCTGTGTATTAGCTTATCATTGTGTTTAAACTGATTTAATCTTGGATTTCCACTGTATAATGCACCAGTTACTGATTTTAAGATAGAAGGACAATTACATTTGTCTGTAGCAGTGAGGATATTACTTGTGTGCCTTGATTTGATACTTTGAGTGCTTGAAAGGTCACTGCTGTGAAATGAGTTTCACACTCGGTCCAGCCTCTTGACATTTAAAGCTCCTGAACTGATTTGTAAGCTCAGTCTTTGCATAGCACTAGTGTCAGTCTGCAAAAACAGCATTAATGATAAATTCCATGTGCTGTTAAACAGAGCAAATACAATAAAATCCTGTTATGGACCTGGGCTTCAAGTAAGAAAATACGGAAATAACGCTTTGATTGAAAATCTTACTTTTTCTTACTCAAAATAAAGTTCTTGTCTAAACAACCTAAGATACTTCAACTCTAACATTTGTATTTAAAAGGTATTACCAAAAGACAACTCTTTGAAGAAGAGTAATGTTTATACCCAAACCGCTCTTCTTTTTGGAACTTTTTCTTAAATGTAGTCATAGCTTGTATGAAATGCAGCATGAAATAACTTTTTTCACAGAACACTCAGCAATACTTATAATGCACTTCACTCTTTTTAACTTCTTGCACAGGACACATTGGAATTGCTGTTCCTGATGTCTACAAAGCTTGTAAAAGGTTTGAAGAACTAGGAGTGAAATTTGTGAAGAAACCAGATGACGGTAAGTCTTAATCAGAAATACAACTATTTTTTTTTCCTTGGTTTTAATATATTCTGTCTAGGAGATCTTCGTAAAAATCTGGGTAATGTGTTGCTAGGAGTCGCCACTGCTTAGAGGTTTCAAGAACCAGTTACCCCTGTACCTCTTTATAGGGGGGTGGGCAAAACTGGCAATAGATCCATCCCGGTAACAATAATACATCAGTCTGCCATGTGCCTTCTGACCTTCAATATGAAGGTACTATGCAGCCTGACCTTCAGTAAAATTCACATTCCCTGTTGATGTCACAGTTTATGTGTCATGTATACTGCTGCTTCGAGTTGTTACAGACTTTACTGTGACGTGGATCAAATTCACATGGTACATCTGCTGGTTCTTGTCTTAGGAAAATAAGTCAGAAAACCCAGTAGTTACCGCCCATTTCAACTGAGTCATTCTTGACTTTTCTGGCTATTTTCATGTAAATCCACCTAACACCTACTGTACAACCTACTACTTACCATATTTTTAGCTGTTCTGTCAGCTTTGGTGGGAGTAGCCCCATTAGTCTGTATCATAATTTATTTGTATAATGTACAGCACAAATGTCTAGAGAGTATATAAGCAAAGAATGTCTATGTGAAAATATCCCAAAATGCAAAAGTCTTGCATTTTCCAGCTGGATTCTCTTTCATAAAAAGACCTCATGAAATTTTTAAGACTGATGCAGTCAAAACCAGACATGTAATACTAGTAATTGGAAAGAGATTTAAGGAATTTTCATCTCACTTTGTTCTCAGCTGAAGCAAAATAAGAAATATAGCTGAAAACTTAACTTGATTTCTTGAATTAAGAGTAGATCTTGGTATTTCTAGCATTTTAGAGTTTCTGAGTCTTTTTTGACCATTTGTTAAACCCTGAGAGGCTTGAAATGAGAGTTGCTGACCTAGAGCTGTGCAATGGTAGGAATGAAAGTACATAGAAGGAAAAGCTTAGACTATAAATGGAGGGAATCACAAGAAAGAATTCCTGAAGCAGACAAGGGGTGGGGGCAGAGCAAAGGCTCTTCTTTAAAATTCAAAAACAAAATTGATGCAGCAAATGCCAAGGAGGAGAAGGAAGCTTTGGGCTTCACCTTATTTGCAGAGCAGGCTGGGAGATCAAGCATGGGGTTTATTTTCCTGCCTTACTTGATCAAACATCTACTTTCTCAGTTGTTTTTGTGACTAGAATATATTAAGAGCTAGGCTGGTTCTGTTACAGTAAATAACTTAATGGAGCAAGTATAACTACAAGTGTGTGGTTAACACTTTAAAGATAACATGTTAAGCTGTGCTATCCTGATCTATTGTTGAAAACAACTTTTGGGGACCCTGTTTTCATGAATAATATGTTTTCCACCAGTGAAATTTGTAAGAATCCTACATTTCTCTGCTTTATCAAGTGATGCAGAAGTGTACTGTAAACCGTATCGGGGTAAAAATGTTACGGTAAAATTTCAGTGTGGAGTCAGGAATGATGGGAGATGAACAGGGCAGAGGAGCACAGGATTTTATACCTGCAAAGCCAGTTCAAGAAAATATATCAAAAACATCCCCAGAGCACAAAAATACTTTTCTGAATTTTGAGGATGAACGCTTTTGCAAAAAACTTCAGTCAACAAAACAGGGTATTCCAAAGTGACTTTTAACTACAGCTTTATTGAGAGTAGGATTGACAGTTTTGCATACGAATATCTAATGCTGATTAAAACCTAATCTGGATGTTTTTAGAATTATCTGTCTAAATTTGAACTAGTTCTCATGCAAAAGGAAAAAAGGAAACTATTTTTCAAAGTAGTAACAATTGACATTTCAAACCAGTCATGTAGTCTTAATATTATCTTTTCTTTTTTTTTTTTTTTTTCCCTAATAGGTAAAATGAAAGGACTTGCATTTGTTCAGGATCCTGATGGCTACTGGATTGAAATTTTGAACCCTAACCACATCTTTTCTTTCACTTAGTTCTAATGAAGTATATTGTATAAAGTACATTGTATAAGAGAGGCCCACTTTCTGACTCCTGGAGAAAATCTGTAACAGTGTTTGTGAAATTTGCTTAATAGAGAGGAATCAATCACATTCAGAGTCTTCCTCCAAAACTATCCCCTGGGACCTCACTTGGATTCCTTTGTCCTTATCCTGTGATGCCACTGCAAATTGTTTCCAGTTACGAGTACTCAATCATTTTCTGGAAGAGCACTTAAAAGGATTCTCCTCTTGAACATTCATTATGTTGATATTTCAATAAACACTGTCAAAAGATACGTGACCAGAAACCCACTGCATCTCACACTGATTAGATTTAAACTAACAACAACAAATCCTGTGTTACTACTGATGAGCATCAACGAGGAGGCAAAAAGAAACTTCAATATAATTTTTATGAAGTCAAAAGATCCTGAAGACTTCATGACTTATCTTGTATACTAGAAAATAAAATGTCAGGCTAATTTTGACTGGAGTAGTAGCTTGCTTATAAACATCATAATCTTACTTATATTAGAGTATAACTCTAATAGGCAAAACTCTTTCAAGGAGCAGCCTTAAGCAGTCTTGCAAGAAGAGATTTTACAGAGGCAATAAATATGTATGGCAGAAAGAATTCAGTCTTTCAGCTCCACTGCTGACTGCTGATTGACAGCCAGAAGAGGTCTCATAGTTGCTAACTCAGAGTCACCCTTGTCTCTTTCAATACTAGGAAGAACTTGATCCTCATTTTTGTTTCAGTAGAAGCCTGGGGCTGTATGTGACTTAAACACTCTGTATATTCTGCCTTAGGAAATTAATGAAAAAGGGTATCTGAAACAGCAGTTTCCTATTACTAGACATTTGATCTGCCCTCCCAAAACAAGTGATGGTATATGCCTGCAAGCAGCAGGAAATCATGTAGCATTTCCATGCGTTACACCAATTATTTGATTTTTATGCAGTTTTGCACGTTATAAACAGTGTAAATGATGGGAAGTTTTGAAATCCTTTTTTTTCTTCCAACAAGGAAAGAAAAACCTCTGCCTTGTCTTACTCTGGTTAGAGTAGCACCTAACCTCTTCAGTTATGTGACTATCAAATAATGTGTAGTGTAACCAAAGGCTAACAAATAGCATAATGGCATTGCAGTTCACTTCTCAATAAAGCAGTGGTGAAAACTACAAAAAATTTTAAAGCATGATGACCTGTTGCTTTGCTCATTGTTGAATTCTAAATGACTGACTGAAAGGCTCTCTGTTTTGCTTTGAGGATTCCGTTTTGAATCATTGTACTCAGCAGTGAAATTTCCCATGGTCATCTCCTGTGGACTCTTCACAGACCTCACTGGTCCACCTCTTGTCTCCCTCCTGGACAGCTGGGAACCCAATCGATTGCCTGGTGCTGGCCAGTGCTTTGGGAGCTGATCACCTGAAAACTGGGTGGGGAGCAACTCCAGCTCTGCCTGCTGTGTGCTGGGCCCACACAGTGGAAAAGCCAGTGTCCACAAAGGAGATAGAGGAGTCCTGCAACTTTATTCAAAAAAAGGGAGAGAGTTCACTGGAGCACACACCTGCAGAGTTCTCCCCAGGTTTCAGAGGGTGCACCCTCCTTCTATGAACTCCTGGCCACGTGTTGCCCTCCTCCTTTCCTCATCGGCTGAGGTACTAGGAAGGTACAGCCTTCCCAAATTGCCTACAACATAATTCCTCCTTAAACATATCATTTTCCTGCAAAGTTTAGAAACTCAGGCTTGTACAAACCCATTTTTCTATTTCAGGAGTTGAACTGTCAGGGCTTTGTAACAAACCTGCAGCTGGAAGTTGGTAGAGACATTAAAGAGTATTTCTAAGATGTCAACACCCATACCCTTACCTGTGGAATTGTATGGAAAGGCATTAGCACACATCTTTCCTATCATGTAGTCCAGTTGATAACTACCTAAGTAGGAGCAGGTGATGCTAAAGCTTCTCTTCTTAGAAATCAAAATTTAAGCATCTTGGCTAATTTTGTAGTGACCCTTGGACGCTAGAGGAAACTAGTAAAAAAACACTGGCATCTATAAACTAGTTACAGCACTATCATGAAGTGGGCAAGGTGTGGGTTTGGGGTTTTTTGGGAAAAAAAAAAAAAAAAAAAAGCTACTGCTGTTTGTCATACTGAGAACTAATTTAAACCAGTATTCGTAGATAGGAAATCCAAGAATAGACCACTAAAGAAAAACACTTAATGGTATGTCTTTTAACCTGCAACAATACTATAATATGCTAGATGTAGAAAAACTTCTGAAATTATTTTATGTTCTCACTGATTACAGGCCACTATTTTTACTTCTTCCAAGGAAGGCTTCTTATCTGCTAAATAAAGCATAGAATTAAATAGCGTGTAGTGCTTTGCCTCTCGGAGGGCTTCAATATAGCTTCATGCAGGGCAGCAGAAGTCACTCTCACGGTTACGTAGCGACAGGCCCGCATTCCCCATTCCCGCTGGGAGAGGCTCTCCTGACGCAGGAAAGCAGGGCACGCACCCAAGGGCAGGACCTACGCACGCCGCTACCAAGGAAACAGGGATTTTGAACACAGCCAAGGATCGGGGGACAGGCCGGCGGGGAGGTTAAACACGGCTCGCTGTTTCCCGGTCCCGGCCGGCAGCGCTCGCTGGGCGGAGCACGACACGGGCGGTGGCGGCGGCGC
>VYXD01005502.1:1130255-1269209 GCA_013397195.1 Hylia prasina | reverse complement strand
CGGGGTCCCCAGGCTGCCCAGGTGCTGCCGTCGGCGGTTCCCGCCGGGCGCGGGCAGAGCGACCCGGGGCGGGCCGGGGGAGCGCCGCCGTCCGGGGAAGGCGCCGGGCGCGTTTGGCGGGGAAGCGATTTCACCTGAAACGCCTTTTTGTGGAGGCGAGGGAGGGGCGGCCGGGCGGGCTGGGGTCGCCTCCCCTGGCGCCTCCCGAGCTGGGGGTCGGTGACGGCCCGGGCTATCCCGGGCGCGACCTTGGGCGCGTCGCCGGCTCCGGCCGCCGTCTCTGGTCCGCGCCCGCCTCACCTGCCGCCCCCTCGTCCTGCCCCTGGCTGGCTTCTCAAGGCCCTGCTGTGGCCATCTAATTCGAATTTTATTTCTTAAAAAATACAAGTTCAGTGTTTTGACGCTCTCGCAGTACTCAATGTTTTCCCTGCTGCTTTGGTGTCGTAGTAGTTTAACCACTCTGCAAGTTACGGGCTACTGTGATTCATTGAAATTACTCTGAGAAGACATATTATCAGACTTAAGAAAAAAACCCAACTTGATGCTAACTTGTTAGCAATCTGCCGATGATCTCACTAGCAGAGCAATGTCTTTTGCTCGTGTTTTTAAATCGCGGCACACAGATCTTATTAAAGTCCTGTGCTGGAATCATTTAAGTTTCTGTGTGGTTTAGGGTTTAATTTGAGCCTGCTCGCAAAGCAGGTGTCTTTGATGTGTCTTCTGTTAAAAATCTGTAAATTAGGTGCTTGAGCTGTTATGTTGAGATGTTTACTCAAATTTAACAAAAAAAGACCCCAATAATTTTCATGAATGGCTTTTGAATATATTTTGATAACACAGGCTAACTTGATAACATGCATTACTTATAGGAAAGATACTTACATGTTACATTTTGATCCTCAAAAACCAGGAGACTTCCTTTGTCAAAAGCCTGGATTTCTTTGTCAAAAGCCTATACTTTCTAGTTCATGAGACTACCTAAAAATATTTTTTTCTACTTTTGTTCTCTTAAATATATCCCATAAAGAAAATTGGAGTGACCGTTATGAGAGAATTCATTGATCAAGGTATCTGTTTAGCAAATTAAATACAGTTTATTTTTCTTCCTGGCAGGTTTTATGGGAAAGTTAGCAATAATTTATACTTGTTAAGAGAGACTCATTGTGTTGGTTATATATTTAAGCAAGTCAAGACTCTATATTTTTCTGTTTCCTGACCCTACAGTTTTGTTTTGGTTTCCTGTTTAAAAAAAGCTTGTGCCATAGAAAGGCCTGCAACTACCTTAAGTTTTGTAAAAAAAACCAAAACCCAAACAGAAACCCCAAAACTTTGGCTAGACAAGAACAGTTGGAGAATTTTTCTGTGTAGGGAATAAAGCATGTGTGATACAGTTTGTATGGACCTGGTTTAATTATGACACCCATGTGGGAAAATAGTGTTTTCAGGGACATTAATGCTGTAGCAAAAGTGTCAGGATGGATTTTTTTGGCTTATAATGAACAAGGCAACATGTTCCTGTCTTCTGTGATGGTTAAAAACATGAACGGTCAAAATTAAATTATGATGACTCCAAACAGAAATACTGTTTCTGTATTCTAATGTTTTTAGAAGTTTTCCTGTTAAATTGAAGGGGTTTTAAAGAACTTATTTCTGCAAAAAGTTGAATTGAGAAGTACGCATTTGTCTCGCTTGTGTCATAAGGCTTTGCGCTCACGGTTTCTGATGGTATTTCGTGCCTTGTTCCAGGAAATGGTCCAGTTGTTGCTGTGCAGCTGGATGTTGCTGAGTAGCGTTTCTATGAGCTTGCTGTTCAATCCGTCTGTTGTTCAGAATGGCCAAGAACCCCAATTTCCCGGAAGCGGGGAATCTGCCTACAGGCTACGCTCACTGTAGGTCTTCAGACAACTTCGCTGGTGAGTGGACCCAGTGTGTTTTCTTGAGGTTTTAATGTTTTTGTTGTGTGCCATTTTAACCAGGTCAATTTTATATATGTGTTAACAAATAGTCTGTGCTAATTGTATTGTTCTTTATACTTAGCTAAACTTACTCCTTTTCTTCTGTGACAGGAAAGAGTCTGAGTGGAATGTAAAATGTTAGCACTACAGCATTTAAGTGACAGGAATGTGTTTGCAGATGAGCAGGGCATAACTTCCCATATGCTTTGAGTCAAAACATTTTTTGGTACTAAATTGCTGTTTAGAATGCTGTGATTGGATGGTGTGGTTAGTTTCCATTAATGTTACCATCTGCTTTCCTTTTAATCCTTTCACAACAGAAGGGTTGGAGATGAGACTTGAAAGTTTTGTGAATTGCACTTACACCAGCTTTCATATTCTGTGTCTATAAAGTGGTACGGGTTGATGATGTTTCTATTTTGGCTACAAAGTATCAAAACTTGTTTGATTTTTGTGGGTTTTTTCCTTGCAACTTTCACTCAGGCTCAATTTTATTATTGTTACTTAGAAGTACAAAGAAGCTACTGCAGGTAGGGTTCTGATAGAAGTATTTACACTCTGAATGTTGAGTATTTACTGAAAATTTGTTTCCTGAGATAAAACGCTTATGTGTATCCATTGAAAATATAAACAATATGTTTTCAACCAGTGGCATGTTTCTACAGTAGTGTTACTGTTACACCTGTCATGTTCTGGGAATCTGTGGTAATAGAAATTGAAACTAAAGTAACATTTTGCTGAAATTTGTTTGTTATATATGAAGTAATTATGAAGTAATGAATTACAAAAAATTGTAGTACTATTCAAGTGCCATCCAGTCAATTGAGAACCAATTTTTAGATAGAAAAGCAGTGTAAAAGAATTACATTTCAGAAAATCCTTTGTGTAATTCTGAAAAAAGCATTAACTTGCTAGGTACAAACTAGAGGATGTAGGAATTAGTTGTTTTAAGGGTATGAAATTATTTTCTCAGTGTTTATAATCTAGACTTATTTAATGAAAAAGTTAATTCTAGCAATAATCTATTTACGTGCATTTGTTTCTAAAGTTTTGATAGAGCTATCAGTTATGTAAGCATTTTTTGCTCATGTTACATGAAATTTTTCTTTAAGTAATTCATGATTAATTTCTTATATTCATCTTTCTACGCCCGGTAGGAAAACAACACTTCCATGTTTCATTGAAGCAGCACTGCTTTTCAGAGGATTGTTAAGTGTTAGTCTAAATGAGGGAGGGAAGAGACTGAATGCTGATCTTTCATTGCAACAGAGAGTCATTTAGAAAGGATGGCATTGCTGTTATTCTGCCTTTCCTAGATCATGTTTTTGTATCCCATAACATGTTACAGATTATCTGCTGAGTAGAAATACAGGAAACTGAAAGCTTGGAGGGAGTGGTTGTTTCTCCAGGCACAGCACACATTATGTAGTATTGCATGCTGCCTTGTGTTATAAATACTAGGCTGCATTTTTCACATGCTTGCTGTTGAAGATGGCTACCAAATAACCTGTCTTTTAGTGGGGTCAGAGAAGTGGTTTGTAGGCCTTAGGACTTAAATGCCTTTTCAGATTGTTGCAGTTCTAATGGTGCCTCAAAATCACCAAGAAGGCTGTTTTGTTTGTTTATTTCTGTGTCATGGCCAAAGTTGCAGCAGCTGACTCCTGAAGCAGTTAATTAGCTCTGAATACCTCCTGGAAATAGGTTATGGTGCTGGCAACAGGCTTGTAAGTGGCATGTTCTTTGACTGCCAGAAGAGTAAGCACCTGTATTCTCTGAAAAGGTGATGTTGTTTGATGACAGAAGATGCCAGAGGGAGTTTCAGGAAGAGTTTGCCCAAGTTCTTAGCAGCATCCATCTCTTTTTAAATTATTAATAGTACTTTTGAATAACAACTAGAAAAAGACATGTTTAGCTATACAGGGAAGTTGTGAGCCCATAGCAACTTGGCACAGCTAAAGAGGTTATTAAGTTTTACTTCCTCAAACAAGAAATGTACAGATTGTGTAAAGGGTGGCCTGAAGTTGTACCATTAATTCAGCCTAGGAAGATAGGAAGTCGTGTATTGTTTGGTTCTATATTTTGAAGGCAGGACTGTCCCACTAGTCTGTTTGATATGAAAAATCCACAATACAGACAAAATTTGTTTTGGAAATCTGTACTAGTAGACAATGGATGAGTTATTTTGTTTCTTCAACATACTGGTGGTACCCATAGAGCACAGAAAAGGCATGAACATGGTTTTGTAAAGGTGACAGTGCCCTACACTTTGGGTCGTTCAAACATTTGAAAGGCCTCCTCAGCTTGTAGCCATCATTTGAGTCCTGTATTTCCTGTGCTCAGCAACTTTGTGTTTGAAACTGATGGTTTAGAATAGTACATGGAACAAGCAGTTTGGAGAGCGTTCAGGAGAAATTTGCAAACATCAAAATAAATTTGCCTTGCTGCTTACACACATGGTGATGTCTAAATTTCTACTTTTATTGCTTTCTGTTGTTCAGAATCTCGATGTTCATAAGGACTAGGCATCCTCGGGTCACTAACAACTGTTCCCACTTCAGACTTTGCCCCCTTATATACACTGATACCGGTTTAGACAGAAGTTTATGTACTTTTGAGAGGGAAGTGTGCTTTTGATTTTATTTGTTTATTTAACCTTAAATAGAAACAATTTCCCTTAAGCTTTTCACCGTATTGGCACATGACAACATCCGCAGCTACTGAAAGCAAAGTTAATGTGCAGCTGGTGGCATTCCCTTGTCTTCACTACTTTTACAGTCTCTCAGTTTTATTCAGACAGTACCTGTTCTTATTTTTTCAAGACAAGAGTGGATTCTGGAAACAAAGAAGTAGAATGTAGTAAGAAAGTTTAAATAAAAATAGATTTTAAAATTAAAATGTGCCAATGTTTGTACATGGATGAAGTATCATAAATCAGCTTTCCTAATCAATAAATGTTTAAACTACAGCAGAAGAGAGATAATACAGAGTTCCTTGATGATGTGTAATTCACATGTAGTTGGTTTGTCTGACTATTGCAAATGAAGATCAACAACAGCAAACATGGATGTGGTATGGAAGTCGTCAGGGAGTACCAAGACCTGAGATTGCAGCTGAGTAACAAATAGCAAATACATATTTTTGTATCCTCCCTCGGTGTAATAAGAAGTTTTCAGTTTTAAGGACATTGCAATTTTACCATTGTCTATAAACTCTCAAGCAAGTATGTTGTGGTAAGTGCTATTGTTGGTACAAACAGATGTTGCTGGGCTGATGTAAATTAATCTTGCTTGTTAGAAAGTAAATCTTGTTGGAAGTGTACGTAGCATAAATATAAATTTTCTTAACTAATTGTAAATTAACCAGTGCAAGTGGAAAAAATAGTCTGTTATTATGAAAACCTGAAAATTAATTTGCTTTCATGTCAGGATAGAAGAATGACTGTACAGTGTTCTGTGTTCCCTGTGGTTAGGCTGCTCCAGTATCTTGGCCAGTGTTGTTGGTTCTGTGCTGTGGTGGCTGCACAGGCACAGGGCTTCTAATTCAAGTAGCAGAGACAGCCAGTGGAAACCTGGGGGTTTGTTCCCATTTGTGCTGTGATTTATTATTGATTTAGTATGCTGTATTTTTCTGAAATTTTATTTTCTATTTGTATCACTTTTTTTAGTTTCCTTTGAAGTTCTTTGGGACTTTGTTTCCACAGTATCTTGATTTTGGGTAAAGCAATTCCATGTGTTAAAAAATGCAAGTAATAATTAATCCCAAGTGCATCAGTTTGAGGGGTTTTTTACATATTTTCTCATAGTATTTTTACAGTCGAACCTAAAGGTGTATTTCTGTCATGAATATTTGACTTGAAAGATTCATGTGTTAGGTGTGTGCAAGGTATTACCTCATCATTTGCTTGGTTCTTGTTGTACCCCACCTTTCTTCAGCACTAGGTATCTGCCCATTTTGAAAAGTGGCTAGTAACTCGAGCAGGGAAGATGTCTCTGAAAAGATGGGTGGTCATTATCTGAAACAACCAACCTCTTCTTAAAGAAAAGTGAACCGAAGTGTTAGCAGTAGAAGCCAATCTAAGATCTAAATTCACTTTTGGATGCTCTTGCCATTGAGACTACAGAAAGCCTCTGTTGCCAAAATAAACCAAAACCATGAAAAGCTAAAACCTGTTGTGAATGAAGAAGAAACAAAAGAATTCCATAGAATATATGACTAATGCATTTATCTATATGGTACATTAGTGGGCAATCTCCTAATGTTATGACTGAGAGGTATTAGGGGGTTTGTTTTCATGTGTGTGTGTATATATATATGTGAGATAACAAGAGGTCATCAAGAAAACTGAATGTAAAGAATAAGAAAATTGAATTGTACATTGTAAAGCTTTTCTCCCTGACAGACTTTGTTATTTTTTAAAAGTTGTTATCCCGGTTGTTTATTGTCTCCCAATTCTGAAAAGTTGACTAGAACCCTGCAAAAACAGTTTTTACCTTTCACTGATTCTAATACAGACTGCAGAGTTAAGATTAAGCTTAATTGGTTACATTTCTGTTTTGTGTGTGTGCATTTTAATTCAGATAAAATTCCTTTCTAATGGTAACATGATGTAAAATAGTTTAATTTTTAATTCTCTTTGTTGGAAACTTTTTCTTTTAAGTAAATGGGTTGACTGAATAACAAGGTGACAGTTCTGTGAAATACTTAGCTAGAATTGGTGTCAGCAGTGTTGAGTCTGGTTGAAAGTGAACTTTCATAGAAAACCTCTTGGTTTAATTTTTCTTGTAATATATGCTTACTTAGATTAGTCAGTTCTTTGTTATTGCAGTCATGGTTACTATTCTTAACATTTTTGCCCTCTCTAATCCTGCTTGTTTTCTTTGTCCTTTAGGCTACCAGTATCACCATCCCTCCAAGATGAGTAACAGCCACCCTCTCCGTCCGTACACGGCTGTGGGGGAGATCGACCACGTTCACATTCTGTCAGAGCATATTGGTGCTCTAATGAACGGGGAAGAATACAGTGACGTTACCTTTATTGTGGAAAAGAAGCGTTTTCCAGCACACAGAGTGATCCTGGCTGCTAGATGCCATTATTTCAGGTGAAGTGAGGCTTTTTGTCAGGTTCACAGGAAATTTTTATGCAGATGAGATAAACATTGTTTCCCTGTGAACTTTTCAGGGTGTAATCATCTGTCCATTGAGTGTGACCTTTTCTTTGTGAATGTTTCCCAGCACATCAAATCATTGTGTTCAAATAGAAAAAGATAAATACCATGTCACGGTGTTATTCTTTTGACCTTCATTAAATTGGATTTGGAAGGTAGTTTCACAAATTCAAGAGAAAGAGAACTTGAGAACAGGAAAATACTACTGCAAAGTTGTTTTGATTTCTCAGAGTATAAATTGTGTGTTTCTATGGAATATACTCAGATAACAAGTTTCATTTTGATGAATTGGAATTGAGAAGAGGTTTAGCTGATACAGATGAGAATATATATTTTAAAACTAGGAATAATATTAATCCTATTTTTTTTTAAGAGCTGGGCATTGTTCAGTAGAAATACATTTAATATTCCAGTGAATTTTGTCAAGAGGGATAAGCTACTAACTAAACTAAACTCTCTTCCTTGTAGAGCATTACTGTATGGAGGAATGAGAGAATCTCAGCCTGAAGCAGAAATTCCTCTTCAAGACACCACTGCAGAAGCATTTACAATGCTGTTGAAATATATTTACACTGGTCGTGCTACGCTACGAGATGAGAAAGAAGAGGTTCTTCTTGACTTCCTAAGCCTAGCACATAAATATGGATTCCCAGAACTGGAGGATTCCACATCTGAGTATCTTTGCACAATACTTAATATTCAGAATGTCTGTATGACTTTTGATGTTGCCAGTCTTTATTCTCTTCCCAAATTAACTTTTATGTGCTGTATGTTCATGGACAGAAATGCCCAGGAGGTGCTCTCCAGCGAAGGCTTCCTGTCACTTTCTAAGGTATATCTTTTGTTTGCACTTTTTGCCCCCAGCACTGTTAATTTTAATGGTAATACAATTTTATGATGAAATACTAATGGGGCACCAATTAAAAACTTGTGTTAGCTTATAGCTGTTTTATACTTATGAAACTAGGATGGTTGGAAATGTTCAAGACAATGTGAACTGAAAATTTTGGTAATCTGTTCTGCATTCTTTAGGTTTAGACCAGTCAATATAGCTAAATATAGCATATCTAATGGAGTGTTCTAAAAGATGGCAGCAGGCAATCTAATTTTGTCTTATTTAATCTCTTCCTGGTTTAATATAATTTGCCTTCTGAATGCTGCAGAGGGGAAGTCAAATATAGACTTAAATATGACAGGACATACTTTATTCTATTAATTCATTGATAGTGGCTTCATCAGTGATGGGTGATTTTTTCTGCTGGGTAAAGTAAAGCATTCTGGAGATTACTGTGATTTATATTGCTGACTGTCATTGTGTTCTGAACTTGCAGAATATGGTGGCGTGGTAGGGTGGTTTGAGTTTTTTGTTTGGTTGTGGTTTTTTTGTTTTGTTTTGGGTTTTTTTTGTTGTTTTTTTTTTGTTTTGTTTTGTTTTGTTTTGTTTTGTTTTGTTTTGTTTTGTTTTGTTTTGTTTTGTTTTGTTTTGTTTTGTTTTGTTTTGTTTTGTTTTGTTTTGTTTTGTTTTGTTTTGTTTTGTTTTGTTTTGTTTTGTTTTGTTTTGTTTTGTTTTGTTTTGTTGTTAGATGCATAAATATTTGTGGCTGAGTCAGGCTGTTCCATGAAGTTGAAATTTTGCACTGACTCTGGAGGGGTCTTTGGGCTGGACATAATAGTGATTTCAGTAGTGTTTTCAAGTAGTGTTGACATGAAGCAGCAGAGCACCTTGAATGAATAATGCTTTAATTGGGGGTTTTTAAAGTGTTTTTTCTTAGGAAAAAAGCTGTGAAGGGTCTATTGAATGAGTATATGACACTGCTGCAAGTTATTCGTTGTATAAAGGAAAAAAGATTTTTTTCTCTGTCTACTTTGTCATGTGCAGTTTGTTAAATCTGAGCTCTGAAAGCATATTATCAGTAAAGAAATGAGCAAGCATCATTCATCAGGAAGTGCACACTTTGAGGTCTTTGGTGTAGCCAGTCCTGGTATATATGAGAGAACTTTCCTTTTTCTAGGCAAGCTCCTGATTATTCTGCTAGCTAAGTGAAAATCAAAAAGCTATTTGATTATTTCTGTTCTCATTTTGCAGTCAGTGGTTTTTTTACATGAATAAGAGCCACTGGAGTTTTTACCTGGTGATTCTTAGTTGGTACCAAAAGACAGAGAGAGAGATTGTGACAGGACAGAAGTCCCAAGTAGTTAGAAGTGGTTAAAAAAAGTGATTCCAAGCAAGGCTTTTTTTTCTCATCAGTGCTCTTATAGCAGCCTAGGTTTAAAGGAATATTTTAAGCTATACTGCCAAGTCCCCAAATCTCTTACAATATTGCACAGTAAATTTGAACTACTGAATGGTATTATATTGATTTGATTAGTTCTCTGTGTCTTCTAGTGACTTTGTAATATTGCCTATTATTTTGGTCATGGATTTTGTAATTCTTGCATAACTAGAAAAAGCTACAATTTCAAGGAGTCATGCCTTTAGAGATCATTTTTAATAGTTACAAGCTAAAATAGCCATTAATTTTTGCCTTGTTTGCATTTCCCTTGATTAAAAGAAATAAAATTCAATTTAATTTCTGTTTATTTAGGGGCTATATTTTTTGTTCTTATTTCTCTTTTTCAGGCTGCTCTTCTAAGTATTGTACTGAGAGACTCATTTGCAGCTCCCGAAAAGGACATTTTCCAAGCCTTGATGAACTGGTGTAAACATAACCCCAAGGAAAACCATGCTGAAATCATGCAAGCAGTACGTTTGCCACTAATGAGTCTAACAGAACTACTGAATGTTGTAAGACCTTCTGGATTGTTGTCACCTGATGCCATCCTAGATGCCATTAAGATTCGTTCTGAGAGTCGGGACATGGACCTCAACTACAGGGGCATGTTAAGTAAGCATCAGGTTTTTGGTTTTATTTCCTTCTCATTTACTGGCTGTGGTTGTCTTGAGGATGTGGTTAATTTGTGCTTTGAGTTTTCATCTGTTACTGTGTGTTGTAAATGGTTTGCGGTATGAAACATCTTGTTATGTAAATGCTCGTGCCATTTTTATTTCTCAGTATTAGTAAATTATTAAAATTAGTAAATTACTAAAATTACTAAGTATTAGTAAATTTCTTAGTATTAGTAAATTGTTTTCTTGCTTTGCATCTCAGATGTTGCTCAAACATGAATGTAATACCATTTTCCTGGAGGAAGAGGTAATTTAGTAGAAGTAGTTTTACAAAATCATTGAAAATAAAAATAAATTTGCTGTGAGATATATGATATTGAATGGTTTTATGTTGATAGTGACTTGTTTTCTACTTCATAAACGTTTTCATAATTTCTCCACTAGTTATGACTTTTCTCTTACTCTTTTGCATCTTTGTCTAAATAGTTTAAACAAGTCTCAGAAGTCATTTTAATGGAAGCCTAAAAAGTGTAGGAAGCCTTGTTTGACTTCTTTTCTGTGCTCTTCATTAATTCAAGAAGAGTATCTAACACTCAAGCTTTAAAAAAATATTGTTAGCCATCTAATCTGTGAATTTGACCCACAGAAAAGAAAAAAGTTAAATGTTCTTTAAGAGTCTGCACTGTATTCTTAGTCATGCATGATGAATCCTGAAAATTACTGCTATTTTAGAATTGCATAGTCTCTTTGTTCTCCTGTAGAAGTTACTTATTAATATTTAAACATATGAGTTTAATATTAGGATATTGTAAAAGTCTTGTCATGCGAGACATTCTGTTGACACTGCAGTAGATAAATTTGAATAAGTCAAATGGTCTTTTCTGGCTTCTTTTCCTGGATATTTATCTCCACAATAAAATTGTCCTAATCACAGCTTTTTGGAGAGTGGAATTTCTTTGTTGTTTTAGTACTCATTCAGGACTGTGAAACTTTTTCTATTTGTGGAAATGTTGACGATCGCGTACCACTTGAAATTCTGTTCTTTAGATGTCAAATTTTTAACACCCTGTTAAAATTCATACTTCTATTGTCAGCCTGAAAAGTTTGGGGTAGCTTTTCATCATTTAGTTTTCAGATCATATTTTCTAGGATGTCTCCCCAAACAAGGCTGTTAAAAATGTCTTTTGAAGAGGCTACTTTACAGAGTATTGTTCTGTTGTTGAAGTTAGGGATCATTATTCCCAGTTACCTTGAAGGAACTGTTCCTAGGACTAGCTTATTATTGTGAAATGATGGCATACAAAACTTGCTTTTCCATGTGAGTTCAAAGCCCAGGTAGCCAGAAGTTTCCCATTTCACTTGAGTTCATTTAGCTTTGCAGGGTACTGGAAGCTTGGATAGCTGTCAAAGGAGCATATATGGCTTCACTACTGTATGCACCACTCTGTAAATTCAGGATGCATCTTGAACATTTGATACACATCTTGTACATTTAAGTTTCTTCCATTTAAGGGGAAAAAAACCAATACAACCCAAACCAAAAGCAAACAACAATTCACAGGTGCAACGGAATTCTGTAAAATCATGAAGGGCACTGAGAATATAGCTGCTACATGATTGTAAATTATTACAGCTTTATTACCATAAAACATGTAGGAGATACCAAATAAAACTGAAGAAGCTAAACTTTCTTAATGCCTCTTTTTTATCATCTTTTCTTTTTCTTTTTTCTTTTTTTTTTTTCCCCTAGAGCATGTGTTTGTGGCCAAGAAAGGATACTAGCAATAAATCTTTGGTCTGACCTAATAGAGTTGATATTCAGAACATCTAATTTGCAGTATGAGAGTGCAAAATTTAAGCAATTATTTCTTTTCTTTTCTCAGTACCAGGGGAGAATATTGCAACAATGAAGTATGGAGCACAGGTTGTAAAAGGGGAGCTGAAGTCTGCTCTGTTGGATGGAGATACTCAGAACTACGACCTGGATCATGGATTCTCTCGACACCCAATCAACGACGACTGCCGGTCCGGAATTGAGATTAAACTGGGCCAGCCCTCAATAATCAACCACATCCGGATTCTCCTGTGGGACAGAGACAGTCGGTAGGTGCCAAGGTGACATAAAAAGGGGAAGTAATGCATTTTGTACTGGAGATAATGTAACAGTGCAAACTATAAATTAAATATTTTATAGAAATATCATTATAGTGTTGGAGATGACAATTGCAAGGTTTATTTGGAAACAGCCTGATTTTTAAATGTGATTTTTGTTACTTACACACCAGATCACATTTAGAGATGTTAAACTACCTTAAAGTATTTAAATATTTTTTACATATTTGCATTTCAAACATTAAAAGATTTTTTTTTGTTCCAATATTTTCAATATATCTAAACTGTTACGAAGTGGCACACTTTGACAATAAGGTTGGACTTGATCTTGGAGGTCTTTTCCAGCCTAAATGATTCTGTGATTCTGTAATTCAAAGACAATAAAATTTATTTAGAATCACCAACTGACTACAGTAGTTATTAGAAGCCAGTTCATGGTTAGACTGCTGAAATATGAATTGTCATAGATGCCATAGCCAGTGGTTACTAAGCTACTTTAGATTATTATGGAATGTATGAAATTCAAATTAGGCTCATTTGAACAATTGAGAGGCCGCTGAAGTAGAAAATTTGCAAGGTTCTTTTTATCTGACAAATTTAATATATTAATTTTGTAACTTGCCGTGATAAAGATCTTACAGTTTAGTAGACAGCTCAGCGGATATCCATAAACTTAAAAACAATAAAACAAGCTACTTATACATTTATTATATACTTTATTACCTTTCTGATAAAGGATTTATTTTATTTTATTTCCAGACTAACAGTTTAGCATTGCAGAACAGCTGCATTTTGCTTTTTAAACTAAGTCATGTTATTCTAGAATAGGGTCTATAAAAGTTTGAGATAGGGGGGGCTTTTTTGTAAATTTAAATCAATTTTTACATATGAGTTAATTACTAATAATTCAAAACCAATTTCATCAATTTTAGCTATTTAACTACTTCAAGGAAGTTCTCCTACTTCAGTTCAGCTGAAATTTATTTCACTTCTGTTTCTTTTGTAAAGATCAAAATGTGGGTCTTTGAAGGTATAAGGAATTGCCTCATATAATACTATACTAGTTATGCCAGAAGATCAACCAATTTTGTTGATGATGATGTGAAAACTTCTAAATTCTCAAAGCACAGAGGACTGTCAGTAACTTTTGTATACCAACTGCTCAAACTCTAAGACTTTGGGGCCTAGTTTGCTCAAGTACACATATGTTAGTAATAGTAATGTTGCTAAAACATATTGTATTTGTGTGGGTTGTGAATATTACACATCTGATTGGTGTGAATGTGAAAGCTGGTTATGCAATGGATATTTAAAGACTCAGCCTTACCCTTTCCAAGGTCTTAACAACTATCTAACGTTTTAAGGACTTTTTAAAGAGTATCGTTTTAGTACATACTCTTTAAGTCCTCTGGAAAATTAGAAATACTAATAAAGGCATTAATGTTTAATAAGAAATGCTTGTGTAGAACTCTTTAGGATCAGCTCCTCTTTAGATCAGTGTGAAAGGATGTTAAGAGCTGACATGGTGCTGTTGAAATGCCTGTGAATGTTGCAGACCTGAAGAGAAAGAAAATACTCTGGAACATATATTTAGTGACTTGCAGTTCCACAAGTGCAATGTCTACTTTATTCTAAGTGTTATGGAGATGCATATAATAGGGAATTAGCTGTGACTTTTAAGTTCTAGTTTGGGTTTGCTTTCTTTTAACAACAAACTATAAGGTAAACGTACAGAATTTAACTGATAAGCAAGAGGAAGACACAGATTGTGTTAGTGCCTTTTTTATTTTTCATGAGGCAATTTTGGAGTGTGGAAGAAAGTAATGACAGGCTCAATGATGGATCATCAAGAACTGAAAGGGTCAGAAGTGAAGAACAACGTCAGTGAAAATGGTCATAAAGTAAATTTGCTTTTTTCAAGTGAGGAGTTTGAATTTGCATTTTTGATCTAGTAATTGTTTTTCATTTTTCCTTTATTGATTTGGCAATAGAAATAGTACCATATCACTGGTGGTTTATTCCACGAGGAAGGAATACAAATGATAATTTTTATGTCAAAAGTCTCCATTTCGTTTTTTGAGGCATAGTAGTCTCATCTAGTAACTGTAGATGGTGATTGTGTTGATGTTTTAAATCATTCTGAAAATATGTCTTAATTATGAGAGTTTCTTTTCAAAGCTCCTTTGAAAATAGGGATCTGGATAAGAACAAACAGTTTTCTTTTCAACACAACTGAAAATCCAGAAGACAGTGTAAAATTTAATACCTAAAGTTTATTGACTTGTATTCTAACCAGTGTTTTTTGATAATCCATAGGTCTTATTCCTACTACATTGAGGTGTCCATGGATGAGTTGGACTGGATTCGGGTTATTGATCACTCTAAATACCTCTGTCGGTCCTGGCAGAACCTGTATTTTCCTGCCCGTGTCTGCAGGTTAGTTCATCAGTCTAATATACAGTGCCTGGCATTAAAGAATGTAGGCACAAGAATAAGTTGCTAGATTTTGCTACTTCATTATGTGTTTCTGAAAATGATTATATCTCAACTTTTATCAGCTATGCTTAAAAAATAGTTTATCTTAGTTTATATAGTTTTATAATAGTTTATCTTTTTCTTTTCTAATACTAATGTAGTTGATGCAATACAGGTGTCTGGTTATTCCATTTTTTCCATATCTACATATNTTTTTGGATCATACCCACCTTTTTCCCAAGGAAATTCTGTTCTTTTCTATAAATCTCTGTTCCGCATTATCATATCCACAAAATGGTAGGGAATTTCTTGGAGGTGTAGCTTTATTTGAAGAGCAAGTGGAAGAGCCAAAGAGAAAGTCATGTAGCAGCATAAGTTTAGTTTATGAGCACTTAATGTTAAGGAGCAGTAACCTTAAGGCAAAATATGAGTTCTCATCTGAGTCACCATGAAAATTAAGGGTAGTTTAGATAAGGCTGTTCTGCAATGTTTATTTACATCAGTGAATTGCAGCCTACATTATAGTAAGAATGCATTTCTTAGTCAAAAATATAATTTACAGTTCGTCTATGTATTTTTTCCCTGTCCATAGGAAGAAGAGGCTATTTAAAATGTAATTAGAGATGTAAAATTGCTGACAAATTTTTGAGTAGTTCCACATTAAGAACTTTTTGTTTAATTATATTAATATAAATAGGTATTACTTGAAGGTTGACTCTCCTTTGATCAGGAATTTTGATCAAATTCCCTCCAGGAGAGAGGCTTTGAGCAGAGGAGGCTATGTACACATAGACGTTAGTATTAGAGACTTATTTATCTGTCTTTTAATCAAGATTTTGTTCAGAAAGAAGTAAGCAAGGACTGCTAAACTTTTCTTTTGCCTCCAACTTCAGTGTTTTGCAATAATGTATTTAAAGTAGTTCTGTTTACTTAAACGAGTTAAATTAGTTATTTCCAGAATACTAACATACACAAAACAGAAATCCTAATATACATTGCATTTTCTTGTCACCTGAAAAAGAGGTGTGCACCAGTTTTGTGAGCACAGATTTAAAATATGAGCTAATATGACAGTGTCAGAATTTATTCTTTTAATAGTTGATATTGTTTCACAGACATGTTGAACATGCTTATCAAGGCCTATGTTATAAAATGCTTATATGTTTTAAGCGTTTTATATGCTCTGTTTTGCTCAATGCTGCTTCTGTTGTATAGTCTTGTTTTAGTGTCACAAGTCCCAATGCCAAAATTTTCCTGCTAATGGACAACAGTACAGAGAATGGAATTATCATGTTATGGTCTGTCTTCTTGCCAGTAGTTTTGGCACCTTACTCTTTTTGTCTTACTAATGCAGATATTTTTGGAAACAACCAGTTAGGGAACCATGCTGCAGTTTTTTTAAAGTTTTGAATGCTTTTTTAGTAGATAATCATGGACTGAATGCCAAGAAGGGTTTCAGATAGGTGGTTTGGGTTTTTTTCTAATTTAAAAAAAATTATTTCAGCTCAAAGTGCTCTATGAGATCACTGTGTAGGATGTCATTTCGAGGTCCAACAAAGGATTGAAGAGTAGAATTATTGGCTGGGGTTTTTTTATTTGCATGCTTTTTTCCAAAATGAGGGAGTAGAACATGCCAGATTCTGTACAGGTTGTTGAAGGACAGCCAGTTGTCTGATACACTAGAGCAATTGTTCAAACATAGATTATAAAGAGGATATGATCCCTGCAACATTAGGCAAGGTTAGTTGCCTTTTTGAGATACCTTTCACATAAATATTAGTTGTAAAAGGTGAGAGCTGTCAACGTCTGAACTGATATATTCATCTAAGTTTTAAGAAACTGCTCAAACATTTCCATGGGCATAAAAATTGACAGAGTGTGTCTTTTATTTGCATGTATACAGGTTGGGGTTTTCGTTTGTCTTTTTGAAAACCTGTAACTTTCCTCTTAAGCAAATCTATCCATGATAATTTTACAATCGGTGCCTTTTTCACACAAGCTGGATGAAAAAATGCAACCTTCTGGCCATTAGCTGTTAAATAAAGTAAGTAATTTGTACCACAGTGAATTAAGACCAATTTAGCCTCCTTAATGAGTCATTTGTCATGTGTGTCACAGTCTCAATCATGATTTGATTTTTTTTGGTGTATGGGGTGTTATGGACTATTCACAACAGTGTTGGAGTTAGGGGCATTGTTGTGCTTCCCATGAAAGATAATTTATATTTGACAAAGCACATATCAAACCATCCAAACTGATTGGGCAAGGTCAAGTAATGTTATAAGATAATTTGCACTCTTGGCTTCTTCCTATTACTGATGTGCTCCAATCTGTCTCAATAGGTTCAGAGTAACTTTTGCCAGCCATAACCTCTGCTAGATTAATAGGTGAAAAAAATGGCAGGGCAATAACCGAAGACTGAAATTCTAGAAAGAAGAGATGAGAAGATTGTTTGTGCTTTCTCACTCACATCAGATGATTTGTTATTTGTAGGGTGTAATTCCTGATTTAGATAAACAAGCTAATTTGTACAAAGGAGGTTACTTGTTCAGTGTCAAAACTTAACAAGTAAGAGGGTATTGCTCTATTTAAATGAGTTTTAGTAAAAGAAAATGTTGAGTATAACATATGGATGTTTTATTGACATAATTGTTTTGGACTTTTAATTTTTGCTTTAAATGGTTTTAGAATTATTCTACCATCTTTGAACAGTTATGTATTATGCAGAAAAAGCAAATAACAGAGTGTGGTTACAGGGAATTTTTTCTCCCCTTTTTGTTTTTCAATATGGTAGTGCATTTTTTTAGAATTTCTTTTGGTCCTGTTTTCTTTGTTTACACTTCTATAGTAACTTTCATATAGAGCTGAAAAGTCTTTAGAACGAAGACAGGACACCGAAAATGTTCATGTAATCAGCTTCCTGTGGAAGTTAGGAACAAGTGTCAGGTTTGTAGTTATTGCATCTTCCTCTTGTAGCAATGAATGTTAAAACCTCTAAAGGGGTTTGAGCAGGTAATGCTGTTTTCTGTTTTATCCTTCCTGCTTTCTTCATCCTCTCATTTTTGTTCTGCAACTTCATCTTTTTACTTCATCCTCGACCACAATAGTTGAAGAACTTCATTAAAAGAAACATTTTGAGGTTTCCTAATAAGGCAAATGTAGCCACAAGGTGTCACTACAATAAAAGTTTAAAATACTTAATTTCTTTCTCTTTCCACTCCTTTGATGAAAGTATTATTCCTACTGTGTGCTTTTTGTTTGTATTAAACTTCCCAGATTTACGAAATCACTCTGGTTTGCTGTTTATGCTATAGAGGGAGTAAGTAGAGTTAGTACATAAAATCAGAAGGAAACCTTCAATTAATTTTCCATCTTTCGTCTGACACTGGATGATTCTGTGTTTTAATTGGGGAAGTATTTCATTGACGAGACTGATTTATAGTCTGAAATCAGTGCTATTTTGTCAGTAATACCAACTTTCAAAAAATATATTGAAAGGGTAAAGAGATCAGGTTTTGTCTGTATTTGCTGTTATTGTCTTAGCTCTTTTTGTGATTATAATAATGTGATTTATCAAAAAGAAATATTAATTATTACTGCATAAACATTTGGTCCTAAACTATGTTTCTGTTAAGAGAACTGATAGATGCCTGTGGAATCATGCTGTAAATGTGGGAAATTATTTAGGCATATTCTTTGTTGTGTTTTCTAAATCTGCTTTAAGCTGAAAAATCTTTTTTTAGATGTTTTCTAATACTAGAGTGTTGAATTAATAGTGATATTAGGGCTCCATGTTCCCCCTAAAGCACTTGGCTGGGATAGAAAGTGTGGCATTAGAATTTTTTTTTTTACTTTAGGAGGTGTATTTTTATTTTAAATGTATTTATTGGTGCAGAGAAAATTACTTGCCTTTCCTTTTATTAAGCATTGATGATACTGGGTGGATTTTTTGTTTAGTGCTTCAACAGTTTTTGCTACTAATGATTACACCATTTGTAGTCCTGTGCCTGAGTGAAGACAAATTAAATTGTAGACTGTGTCTCATGAACATTGAAAAAACGCAGGAAGAGTAAATTTTTCAGTACTAAGGCAGTTGTAAACTCAGGAATGTTAGTAGTTGTGCACAATTATTTTGTATGTAACGATATGTGAGGAGATGTGATTTTCAAGTGTAGGCTAGACCAAACATTTTTCTTTAATTCTGGTCTTAATCAGGCAGCCTCAGATAAGTGTGCTTTCTTCTGGTGGTGCTGCAGTAATTTTATTTTTCTCTTGAGTCATTGAATTTAGCTACTGATTAAGCAACAATTACTTTCAGTGATTTTGGTCTCGCTTTCAGCCTTACCAGTAGGTCTCTGACAAGATTATCTGTTATGGATAGCCATTTTGCAGTTTTCCTGAGCTTGGTGGAATCTTAGTGGATAGTAACTTGCCAAAAGACATTCGAAATACAGTTTGATTTGAGAAGATGTTGAAATAAGTGAAGAGTCAACTCTTGAGGAAAATGCAGTTGAAACATTGTCCTGCATACTTTAAATAAACTGAGGGGAAAGCAGTGACTGCAGATGTAATTTAGCACTGGGAGTGTTTTTTATGCAGTTTCCCCTTTCCCAGTAGGGAATGGTGGTGTTCAGAAAAAGCATGGAGACATCCAAAAGAAGCTTTTGGACATTGTTTTAACTTAAAATGAAGCCCTACTGCATCACTGACCTAACTAGAAAATATAGTCTAAGAGTTGCTGGCAAGAGCCTTCTGTCAATCTGAAATGTATGTGAAAATTTTTTCATCAGTAAGTCCTTAGTATCCTTATAAAATGACTTCTTGCAAATAGAATGATTAAACTTGGGTAAGTGAAACCATCTTTACCTTAGTTATTGCATCTGAGAACTACAGATAGTTGCATAGGCAACATGTTGATTAGTTATTTTACTTGTACTGTTCTTCAGGAAGCATTGACTCTTGTGTAAATATTTTATTTCTAACTGTGCAGATATGTTGGTGTTCGTGAGTTTAGGAAGAAACCCCAACCTTGCTGTATAATTCAAATTAGCTTTTCTTTATTTCTACATAACTGAAATTTTAAAATCTTTTCCTGAATCTAATACTATAATACAATAATAATGTAATGTCCAGAAATAAGTAAAAATTATCTTCATTTGTGTTACAGAAGCATAGTTGTAAATAATAAAAGCAATTTTGAAATGTTACTCCAGACCTTTGAGGCTTTTCACCGACATTATTTTCAGAAATCAATTTTCATTGCAGGCAGTTTTCTTTTTTGTTTTGGGGGTGGGGAGTAGAGCTTATCATTCTTTCTTATAAGATGTGATCATATTTAGGAGTCTTTATTGGCACATTTCCAATATTTTGCCTTTTAAATGTGAAATAGGAGGAAATGGTTTCCTGTAGTTTCCATTTTATTGAATCGCTGCTGCTTATTTTTCTGTCTATCAGTGTTTAAACATCCTTTTTTCTCTTCCAGTAGGTTTTCATTCTGATGTTTTTTCTGTTCCTAAGAAGAGGTGATAGTTTGAGATTTTTTCCAATAATGTAGATCATCTACACAGGATCAAGAAAGCTATTGTCTCGTCTGGGTTGAGGTGTTTATTGATTTAAAAGATCTTTTTCTTCATTTCAGGTTGTGTATACTTTTGATCTTAAGCTTACGCTTCTAAATTCAGCTTCAAATGTGCTCCTAGTGATGCAAAAGCTCATTTCTCTACAGGAATAATCAATAATATTTTTCATCCAGAACTTTATCAAAGCAGCTTTTTTCTTCTCAGATTCCTTCTCCTGTCTGTCATAGCAATTTCAATTATCCTAACTAAAGAGCCCAGCTCAGCTTTGAGGGAAAGTGAAAAAGCTAGTGTACATTTGAGCTGTTGATGACAACCTGTCAGACAACTTATCATCTGAAAATTAGTATTTATCTGAAAAAGTGTGTGTAGAGGGTCAATATGCCTTGTATAGAAATACCTGAGAAATAGGGAGAGCCTGCCAATCCAGCTTGTTGGACATTAATTATAAAAATTATCTTTTTGATTTATGGTTTGGAAGAAACAATTAACTTTTAAAGAGACCTAGATTACCTATTTCTCATGTTTGACAAAATAAGTAGATTTTTTGTAGTGTGGTTAGAATTTCTTTAGTCTGAATTTTGAGGTATTCATTTTGAATGTCTTAAAGTCTAAATTGTCTTGAGGTCTGTTTTCAGTCTTTCACCTCATAAATGAGATCTGTTGTAGGTGAAAATTATTAGTAATTCTTCAGCTTGACAGTGATACATAAAGCTACACCTAAATGCTGAATTATCAAATTGTTGATGATAATTCTACAGCAAGCTGCATTTTAAAGTTAATGTTGCATAAGACAAATGTGTTTAAAAGGCATGTTGAGCACGTCTTTTCTTTAAACTGTCTTCTGTGTTTTCTCTTGCGTGCCAAGAGCTTGAATTAACTGTGAAAACTTGCCATACACATTTACACAGACAGGATTTTCCAAAAGGAAGTCATGTTTGGCAAATTTGTAAGAATTCTGGTTTATTTTAGTTTGTTGATCTGTGATGGCCATCTGTTGAAGTTGTTTGATGCCATTGTGTAAAGCATTTCTCTGTATTCCCATTTCTTAGCAGATAATGGGCGCAGTTTGCCCATATGTATCTGAAACACACACTTAAAACTGCACATTATGAATATTCAAATTGTTTACATGAACCAAGTAATGCACTTACGTGGATTTACTTTTCAGTGTCTAAGTTTATAAAGCCATCTGTCAACCAACATTAGGTCAATCTTAGCTGTGGAATAATCTGGATGATAAAAATTTTACAGTAAAGTGAATTTGTCTGTAAGTAAACTTGATTCTTTGTTCACAAACCTCAAGTTAAGTGTTTGACAGTAAACTACTCTTCAGTGTCCTTTTTCTCCTCAAAAGAAGCTCATGCAGCTTGTCTTGAAGTTAAGTTTCTTGGGCTTGGCCCATATTTGTTCTTTCTCATCTCAGTTTCAGTGGGGAGGATGGGGCTGGTGGTTCCGTGTATTGCAGCTTTAAATAGTTTTTAAAAGGATATTCACTCTTTAATATGAAAGAAGATAGGATACAAACAGTTGAAAAATGAAGAATCAAAGTGAACAAATTATGTGCTATAGAGAATCAAATTTGTAGAAAATAAGACATGAATGTGTGTATAAGTCTCTTCAACTGACAGAAATGAGCGAGTGAAGGAAAGAAAACAATGGAAGAGAGATCTATTACTCAGAAAAAATACAATGCTTGGGAAAACCTTCGCAAGTGGAAAATGTTTTAAGAGAGGTTTTTTTGTGGTAAATGGTATGGTTAATGATAGGAAAACCATGTGGTATTTATGATTTTTAGGCTTCTGCTCTACTGGAAGCAGTTATTATTTGTAATGCCTCCTAAAAGAAAAAAAAAAAAATTTTCTAAAACACCAGATACTGCATTTGGATTTTCATTTTTACCACAAAGCAACTTTAACAGCTTTATACTTTCAAGCTTGTTTTTCCTTTGAAAGATTGGGACAAATTTTTCTGTACTTCACTGCAGATGTAATAAATATGTTGGAAATTTTAGATACTGCAAGTAACATCTTTAGTGATCAATAAAGTAGTAGTTCCATTACTTTTCTTCATACCAACTGTCTTTCTCGTTTGTATTGGGGAATAACAGCTTTGATGGAAGGTGTATTAAATATTGATTTCTAAATCTGTGTTCTGTTCAATTTAATTACCTTTTCTCTGTTAATGGCAAATTGCAAAGTTGGCTAATCAAGCTGCATTTTCATTAACAGTGTAAGTGCCCTGTTGAGTCAGGTCAGTGGGCGCCTCGTCATGTGTCCAGTCTGACCTCGAGAGCAGGAGGGGCTGCTCAGGGAGAGGCTGTGAGCTCAGACATCCTGTGTGTTCCATCCTCGTACTCCTCTCATCCTGCTAATACATATTCGTAGATAGCTTGGCCATTCATTTGTCTAAGGTCCCTCTCTGACTGGGTTGCTATCAACTGCTTGCATGTTATAGTGGCAGCACTTTCCAAAAGCTTGTTAACCATTGCATAAAAAAGTAGTTTTACCCATTTAGACAATTCTTTTGCTACTTTGTTTCTTCTTATTCCTGGGATCTGGTGAATAAAAACACCACATTCACTTATTTGAGTCTTACTGAGCCTTTGTGAATGTCAAGTGTAGACCCTTCAACCATTACTCTTTGGTTCCATCTATTCAGTTGCTTTTATGATTTTTGGTGATGTTGACTGTACCTTCTGTGACTCTAGTATGTACTCCTTGAGGTGTGGAGACCAGAACTGTATGTGAGCATTTCAGATTTGGGTGCAGCAAGCTGTAACAGAGGGACAGAACAGCACTGTTTTGTTCTCAGCACCCTTCCCAATGATATGCAGTGTTTCAGTGATACCCCTGCCATTAATTACCCAAAAGTTTACTCTCATCTGCAGACTTGGTGGCTGCACTACCAAGAACTTCGGCTTATTAGAAAGGCTACTTAGAAACAAGATTATAGATTTTAGTACTTCTGTTCTTAATATTGACAGTACTTTGCAAATGAAAACTTTTTTGGCTTTCACAGAGTTAATGTAAGTAACTGTGTGAGTCATGAGAATTCCAATTTGGTTCAATTTTTAAAGATTTGGTAGTATTCCTTTACATTTGATGCATGGTTTGCAAAGATTAATTTTCTTATATACCTTTAAAGCTAAAATCAAATAGAGGGAGATGCGTTTTTCTGCTTGGTTGATTAGTTGGTTCGGTTTCTTTTTTGGAGTTTGTTTATTTTCTCCAAAATTTGCTCCTCTAAGCCTATCCAGGGAATTTTTCTAAGTTATGCAATATCTATTTTGGGTGAGAGGATAAAAACCCACATGAGACATTCTGAAAATAATTTTTTTTTTTTCTATGAAGACTTGAAAGGGGAACTTTTTCAGTTGTTTTGCAGTTTAAATTGATTCTTCAGATGTGTAGGATTTGTATTGGAGTATTTTATACTAATTCTCTGTTTGATCTAAGATTACATATTCATTTTTCCATTAACTGATCAGGCACCACTGCTCTTTTTATACCACTGAAATTTGGATAATAGAGTTTAAAAATAGCTTAAGAAAGCAATAGCTGAAAAGAGTAATGTTTCTGTAATAAGCTTTTTAGACTAGAAATTAAGTGTCACATACTTGGACATTTGAGAAATTTAAGAGTAAATTATGAGAGTCTAGTATTGAGGCATACAGTCAATCTTAACTGTGCCTTGGGGTGTTTTTGTATAGCAGTTGTGTTCCCTCATTGCATGTTACTAAGTTTTTTATCTAAGATTTTCTTCTAATTTCTGTTGAACTTGGCTTTTTAGAATTATTATTATTATTTAATTGTAGTATTGGTAGCAGGGCAATTTAATTTCTTTTTCTAGTTTTGCTAATGATGTTAATGTTTTTTGGGGGTTACTTTTGCTTTTTTTACAAGAGAATTCTTCAGTTTGATAGCTAGGAAAACTCAATCTGTGTGAAACACTGTATATATATGCATACACACTCTTCCCATTCAGATATTATTTCATCCCTTTTTTTTGAGGGAAGGATTTAATGTATATTTAGATGAAAACTTATTTTAAAACTTCAATAGATCAAAATAGGGTGAAGGGCTAGAAGACATTATTGCTGATGATTCCAGCTTGTAGTAAATTATAAAGCATATGTAACAGCTGTAAAGAGAGATGACTTCCTGTGTCATATTTCATCTTGCCTTCATAGATAAGTGTGTAAATGAAAGGGAAACAAATTGTATCAGTATAGCAAATCTATATTATTTCTTTGGAGTGAAAATGAATGAAATTGAAATAGTTCACTCTTGGGTGAAACTAGAGACTATAAATGTATTTTATCCTCTTGGTGTGGATTGACATAATGCAGATTAGTAGTAAGAGAATGTTCCTCATATCATCAACAGTTGTGGGACATGTTCACGAGTATTGAATTATAGTAAAGTAAAAGGGGTTCGCTGTACTCACAGGTAATTTGCACGGAAGAGTGTGCAATCCATCTTTTTAACAGAAGCTGCTGTTCGCTGCTAGAAAATTTATTTTTTCAGACTCCCTAATCCTTTTTTATTCTTTGTATTATGGAAACTTTGTAGCTGCCTATGCCTTCCTTGTCTGTGCCACCTCTGCATCACCTGATTTCTAGGTAGATAACTCAAGGCTCTTTACCATCGTCTGGCACGTGGGCATGGGTTGGCACCATCACATCTGGCACTAAGTGGTTTTCTCCATGGGTGTCTGGAAGTAAATATAATAATGTTTGAGGCCAGCAGCACATTTAGGATACTTTGTTTCTGCAACATTAAAAAAAAAATGGGCTTCTTGAATTAAGGAACAGTTTATAAGTTGGAATTCTCAGAAGATGCATCTTAGATACAGTATTAGTTTGTGTCTAAAATTAATCTAGAAAGGCATTTAACAACTGGGGAGTTGACTGAACATTTTGTTCTGTCCTCTAATCCTGTTTAGTACAGATTTCTTTCAAAAGTTATTGCTGAAGAATCCTCTAAATCATAGGCTAAGGAAAATCATGTAAAACAATGCATGGAATGTAAACTATCTGCCCAGGCTGGCACATTTTCTGTATTAACTTTGGCAAATACTGGACCTCACTTGAAAATGTGATGTGTGTTTTGGAATGATTCTGTGATATATTTTTTATGGAAGATGTGGCATGTAAGAGGAAGCAGAATCACAGATTGATTTGGGTTGGAAAAGTGTCTGTAAGTGCCACATCCACACGTCTTTTAAGTAAGTTCAGGGAAGGTAACTCACCCACTTCGCTGGACAACCTGTTCAAAGTACTGTTCTAGAACTGTTCTTGAGCAATCTCTTGAGTTTTTGGAGGACTCAATTTATATATTTTTTTTTAATTAACCAATTTCTAAGTATATCTTCTCTATGTACTCTGTTTGAACTTACTTGACACTTTTTCTCATTTTGTACTGTGAATGACTAGTGTTAGAGCTGTTCAAAAACAAACTATCCAATTTATTTAGTAGCTACATTTAAAAAAAAATTGCAGGGGGAAAGATATATCTAGGCACTGAAGAACATCTGTTATTCAATTTTATTTTAAGGTAAGCTCAGTGGTACATTATTTAAAATTGCCATTTTGGTGAAATTCAGAAACTAGTCTTTATTATGTAGCTTTATGGCTTACATTGTATCCAACTGCTGTGATGCAATTTTAAAAGTTGAATATATTTGTTCTCTAATCCTTTACCTAAAATGGAAATGTTTCAGTATGAAAATGTTATAGTCGTTATATCAATTTCTTAAATGCACGTGGGAGGAATGGCTATTGATCTAACAGATTTAATAGTTCATATTCAAAATCTATGGAATAGAAGTAATATTTTGCATCTGAGTAACTGCTGAGTGTAATCCTTCAGGCAGAATTCTGAAAGCAGCTGTAAAACTGGAAAATTACCTTCTTTTCTTTTTCAGGCATAACTGCACTTGAATATCTTTGTTCAATTTAGCTTCTAGTGAATTATGTCTGCATAAGGAGGTAAAATATGTATTATTTCACTCAGGTAAGAATTTGGTTTAGCTATTAAAATTAGAAACTGTGTGCAGTTACCATGGAAATTACTTGAGGTAGTTGTGGTACTTTAAAGAAAACAGAGGTCACCAGTGGAGTCAGAAACAATGAATGGGGAGTCCTTTTGTGTGAGGTGCATAGGATCATGCTGATAGAAAGGGACTGAGCTTTTTAGTGATCTCTGCAGTTTTTTTCCTATTTCTTTTTAACAGAGAGAAGAGTTGTTTCTGGGGTCCTCTGAACATCTTTTGGTTTGCTTCTTTCCACAGTTTGCTCCTTCTCCTTCTGTCTTTCTGAATCCATCGTTGCTGTTTCAGACATTGGCTACAAGAAATGTCTTCACAGTACTATGGAGCTTTCCTACCCACCTAGTCTTTTAAAGAGAATTTTTATGTTGACCTTGTAGTTAATCTTGATTTATGGGTCAAGAAAGTAATATACTAGTATGTCAGTTCTTAGTTATCTATTAGCTCTAGCCCAGTTAATACAGTAGTTGCATGAAAATTTGCTGAAATACTTACACTGAGCGAGCAAAAGTTCCACTAAGATGGAATAGACTAATGTGTCTCATCTTAATGATACACAACTTGCAAGAGAAAAGATATATATATCTATATAGATATATAGATATAAAAATAAATTAACATCACTCAAGGGGAAGAGTTACATTTTTTGTGATTTGCTTTCTTGTGTGGGATGTTATAAGTGTTCATATGTGGTGCTTTAGAGTGAACTTATTCCATAATTATAGGCAAGTGTTTTCAACATTCTGCTTCAGAGTTATTTGATCTGGAAGATAAATTTGGTATAAAATAAAGAAGTAAACACCAATATGAAGAACAAAAATGAGGAATTCTTATCCAGGAATTCTGAAATATGCTTGTGCTTTTCATAAGGCTTAGAGGTACAGAGGATATGTGGTCTTAAAAATAAAGTTGAAAATTTTAATCTTTGTAGAATTGTGGCCACACTTCAGTGTTAGAAGGATTGTCATTCATGCATACTGTAACATTAGGGCTTTAATGAAGAATACTTTATTCCAGGGTCACTTGAGTAATTTTTGTGGCCTGTTTTCTAAAATACAGTTTCTAACAATATCCAAAAGAACAAATGGAACAAGTGATTATTCTCTGGCATATTAGAAGATGCATTTCTTTTTGATTCTGCTTTCCCCTTTACACCATTCCTTGTTGAGCAAATTAAATGCAGCAGTTCACTTGCACGTTAACAGTGTCTTGATGCTCACATTCCTCCTCTATTGCTTTGGAGATCCTTATAGGTAAAAGAACTGTTAACTCCTTATTTAATCCTTTAAATTCTTTTCCAGGCAAGGGCTGCATTGTAAGTGGTTTATTCTGGTTCAGAAAAACAGGTGTTAAGACAGCTGGTTTCTAGGCCTAGTGACCAACATACAGGTGCAATATGCTGTGCTGTCACTGCTTTACTTTCCTTCAGCAGGCCTTGTTGGAATGGTTCCTGGTGGCCTCTGCCCTGAGCTCAAGGTTAGCATTGAGGCAGGGATTTTTGATGCTGACTCTTACTTTCATCTTGAAGGGAAAACATCTGGAGCTCTGCTTAACCTCATATGCTTAAACTGGAAGTTGGGACTCCAGAGTGTGTGGGAAACTCTGCCAGCCTCTTATGGAAAGAAGAACAATTAGCTAAATTAGATGTAGACAGGAGATCCAAGAATCAGGCTTGAAACTCCCTTTGCTTTATTCCCTCACTTCACAGTGGTAGGAGATAGAAAAAGTCATCAGATTTTTTTGCATCATTAGGTATCTTCCACTGATTGTGGATGCTTGAGAGCAGGATGATATCTAGTTTGGGAGTGAAGAGGAGTTCTTGTTCATTTGCACAGTAATTAGGTAGGAAAACACACTCTTTGATTAAACATGAATATGCTCTTCACCTATAGCACAGTACCCTAGTGACTGTCTGCAGACCAGTCACCAGTAAAGTGGAAAAGTGCTGATCTAATCAGTCCCTGGAGCAGGCTGAGTCTTTGTTTTGCTGAGCTGCTCTTTTCCTTTTCTCTGCTGTTTTTGGTAGGGTTTCTGTATTTTATTATATCAATCTTTTTTCTTCTGTATTTTTGACAGTATTAATTCTCTGCTGAGGTAGTGCCAGATAGTAACAGTTTAACTTTATCTCACATTTGTGCCTTTCCTTTGTTTTCAGTTTACCCTGCATGGCATAATTCCTTAAACATGTTCTTACCTGTAGGCAGATGTGGTAAAGACAACCAGAGCTCATCATTAATTTCTGTCAGTGAAACTGAGACCTGGGTCATACTGCAAGAAGAAGGGAGGGAAGAGTAAGGAGTCAAAGTTTCATACTTGATGTGGGAAAGGCCTTAATTCCTCACTGGAATCAGCTGGTTTTATTCTGGCAGCATCTTCCTGTCCTACACTGGGAAGATTCTTAAAAAAATTTGGACAGCTAGGTGAATGCTATGTTCAACCATGATACAACAGCTTGTAGATATTGTATTAATTTAAGGTAAAATGGATCAAATGGTTTCAACGGAATTAGAAGGAATGTTTTGTTGATTTGAAAACGATGGGATATTTGTTCTAGATGAGATTTGGAACTGTTTCAGTAAATTAAGTGGCATATATATGACAGGTAGTCAAGATTATTTGTAAAGGGGGTTTTTGTGTATATTTGGATAATATAATTGCATTAATACATAAATGCAGGATAATAAAGCACCTGCCAATGTCACTGATTTATTCTCAGAAGTTTCTATCAGAAAATCAGTCTGCTAATCACTGTATTTAAAGGGAAACAAATGCTGCACTATTTTTTTTTCTTGATCCAAATTTTGTGGCTCTTAAAATAAAAAACCACAACTATTTCATCCTATTTAAAAGCACCTGGCATTCTCCAGACTTTTTTAAACATACAGTATAAGCCTTTATAGGGAGGTTACATAAACTCTTAAGAACTCTGTAGCTTGTGAGTCTCAGAAGAGCCTGGGCAGAAGATGTGAATAGGAGGATAAGCTTCTAAAGTAAAGAAAAAACCTTTTAAACTGAGGATAACAGGCAAAGGGTGAAGTAAGCTTTATGTGGAAGGTAGGATTAGGAGCAAGGGGCCTGTGCAAAACACAGAAGTATGGCCATGCAAGACAAGCCTGGAGAATGCTTAGGAAAGCTGAACAAACTTAAGGAATTCATCATTTGGCCTAGAAAGTGTGTTTGTTTCTAATAACTATTGTTTTAAACCTTTGAAACTGCTTCAAGTAGTTCTATAGCTGTATCTAAAAATAAATGAACTAAATAGTCCAAATGCCTATTCTTTAGTCCTGTGAAGTCCTTTTACATTTTGGCCATGTCCATCCTATAAAACTCCATTCAGCTTTCAGAGTATATTGACCGTGCTCATTGCCCTTGGGTGGAATAGCTTCTGGCCCATGTGGACCTGCAGTGAAGCAGTGCTTGAGAAGGGAGTGCCAGCTGGGCTAGGCTGGAATTACGCCAGGGACAGGCCTACTGCATTAACAGTGTGTGCAGTATATCTGCTTCCATTTTCAGATGACCTCAAAAGCAGTTCATGTGGCCAGAATAATCTCAAGACTGAATTCTGGGAGCGTTTTCCTGTGCTTTTGTGCAGAATGACTGCTGTGCAGACTAGGGGAAAAGCTTGGATGTTGCAGGTNGAATCCATCGTTGCTGTTTCAGACATTGGCTACAAGAAATGTCTTCACAGTACTATGGAGCTTTCCTACCCACCTAGTCTTTTAAAGAGAATTTTTATGTTGACCTTGTAGTTAATCTTGATTTATGGGTCAAGAAAGTAATATACTAGTATGTCAGTTCTTAGTTATCTATTAGCTCTAGCCCAGTTAATACAGTAGTTGCATGAAAATTTGCTGAAATACTTACACTGAGCGAGCAAAAGTTCCACTAAGATGGAATAGACTAATGTGTCTCATCTTAATGATACACAACTTGCAAGAGAAAAGATATATATATCTATATAGATATATAGATATAAAAATAAATTAACATCACTCAAGGGGAAGAGTTACATTTTTTGTGATTTGCTTTCTTGTGTGGGATGTTATAGGTGTTCATATGTGGTGCTTTAGAGTGAACTTATTCCATAATTATAGGCAAGTGTTTTCAACATTNTATCTATATAGATATATAGATATAAAAATAAATTAACATCACTCAAGGGGAAGAGTTACATTTTTTGTGATTTGCTTTCTTGTGTGGGATGTTATAGGTGTTCATATGTGGTGCTTTAGAGTGAACTTATTCCATAATTATAGGCAAGTGTTTTCAACATTCTGCTTCAGAGTTATTTGATCTGGAAGATAAATTTGGTATAAAATAAAGAAGTAAACACCAATATGAAGAACAAAAATGAGGAATTCTTATCCAGGAATTCTGAAATATGCTTGTGCTTTTCATAAGGCTTAGAGGTACAGAGGATATGTGGTCTTAAAAATAAAGTTGAAAATTTTAATCTTTGTAGAATTGTGGCCACACTTCAGTGTTAGAAGGATTGTCATTCATGCATACTGTAACATTAGGGCTTTAATGAAGAATACTTTATTCCAGGGTCACTTGAGTAATTTTTGTGGCCTGTTTTCTAAAATACAGTTTCTAACAATATCCAAAAGAACAAATGGAACAAGTGATTATTCTCTGGCATATTAGAAGATGCATTTCTTTTTGATTCTGCTTTCCCCTTTACACCATTCCTTGTTGAGCAAATTAAATGCAGCAGTTCACTTGCACGTTAACAGTGTCTTGATGCTCACATTCCTCCTCTATTGCTTTGGAGATCCTTATAGGTAAAAGAACTGTTAACTCCTTATTTAATCCTTTAAATTCTTTTCCAGGCAAGGGCTGCATTGTAAGTGGTTTATTCTGGTTCAGAAAAACAGGTGTTAAGACAGCTGGTTTCTAGGCCTAGTGACCAACATACAGGTGCAATATGCTGTGCTGTCACTGCTTTACTTTCCTTCAGCAGGCCTTGTTGGAATGGTTCCTGGTGGCCTCTGCCCTGAGCTCAAGGTTAGCATTGAGGCAGGGATTTTTGATGCTGACTCTTACTTTCATCTTGAAGGGAAAACATCTGGAGCTCTGCTTAACCTCATATGCTTAAACTGGAAGTTGGGACTCCAGAGTGTGTGGGAAACTCTGCCAGCCTCTTATGGAAAGAAGAACAATTAGCTAAATTAGATGTAGACAGGAGATCCAAGAATCAGGCTTGAAACTCCCTTTGCTTTATTCCCTCACTTCACAGTGGTAGGAGATAGAAAAAGTCATCAGATTTTTTTGCATCATTAGGTATCTTCCACTGATTGTGGATGCTTGAGAGCAGGATGATATCTAGTTTGGGAGTGAAGAGGAGTTCTTGTTCATTTGCACAGTAATTAGGTAGGAAAACACACTCTTTGATTAAACATGAATATGCTCTTCACCTATAGCACAGTACCCTAGTGACTGTCTGCAGACCAGTCACCAGTAAAGTGGAAAAGTGCTGATCTAATCAGTCCCTGGAGCAGGCTGAGTCTTTGTTTTGCTGAGCTGCTCTTTTCCTTTTCTCTGCTGTTTTTGGTAGGGTTTCTGTATTTTATTATATCAATCTTTTTTCTTCTGTATTTTTGACAGTATTAATTCTCTGCTGAGGTAGTGCCAGATAGTAACAGTTTAACTTTATCTCACATTTGTGCCTTTCCTTTGTTTTCAGTTTACCCTGCATGGCATAATTCCTTAAACATGTTCTTACCTGTAGGCAGATGTGGTAAAGACAACCAGAGCTCATCATTAATTTCTGTCAGTGAAACTGAGACCTGGGTCATACTGCAAGAAGAAGGGAGGGAAGAATAAGGAGTCAAAGTTTCATACTTGATGTAGGAAAGGCCTTAATTCCTCACTGGAATCAGCTGGTTTTATTCTGGCAGCATCTTCCTGTCCTACACTGGGAAGATTCTTAAAAAAATTTGGACAGCTAGGTGAATGCTATGTTCAACCATGATACAACAGCTTGTAGATATTGTATTAATTTAAGGTAAAATGGATCAAATGGTTTCAACGGAATTAGAAGGAATGTTTTGTTGATTTGAAAACGATGGGATATTTGTTCTAGATGAGATTTGGAACTGTTTCAGTAAATTAAATGGCATATATATGACAGGTAGTCAAGATCATTTGTAAAGGGGTTTTTTGTGTATATTTGGATAATATAATTGCATTAATACATAAATGCAGGATAATAAAGCACCTGCCAATGTCACTGATTTATTCTCAGAAGTTTCTATCAGAAAATCAGTCTGCTAATCACTGTATTTAAAGGGAAACAAATGCTGCACTATTTTTTTTTCTTGATCCAAATTTTGTGGCTCTTAAAATAAAAAACCACAACTATTTCATCCTATTTAAAAGCACCTGGCATTCTCCAGACTTTTTTAAACATACAGTATAAGCCTTTATAGGGAGGTTACATAAACTCTTAAGAACTCTGTAGCTTGTGAGTCTCAGAAGAGCCTGGGCAGAAGATGTGAATAGGAGGATAAGCTTCTAAAGTAAAGAAAAAACCTTTTAAACTGAGGATAACAGGCAAAGGGTGAAGTAAGCTTTATGTGGAAGGTAGGATTAGGAGCAAGGGGCCTGTGCAAAACACAGAAGTATGGCCATGCAAGACAAGCCTGGAGAATGCTTAGGAAAGCTGAACAAACTTAAGGAATTCATCATTTGGCCTAGAAAGTGTGTTTGTTTCTAATAACTATTGTTTTAAACCTTTGAAACTGCTTCAAGTAGTTCTATAGCTGTATCTAAAAATAAATGAACTAAATAGTCCAAATGCCTATTCTTTAGTCCTGTGAAGTCCTTTTACATTTTGGCCATGTCCATCCTATAAAACTCCATTCAGCTTTCAGAGTATATTGACTGTGCTCATTGCCCTTGGGTGGAATAGCTTCTGGCCCATGTGGACCTGCAGTGAAGCAGTGCTTGAGAAGGGAGTGCCAGCTGGGCTAGGCTGGAATTACGCCAGGGACAGGCCTACTGCATTAACAGTGTGTGCAGTATATCTGCTTCCATTTTCAGATGACCTCAAAAGCAGTTCATGTGGCCAGAATAATCTCAAGACTGAATTCTGGGAGCGTTTTCCTGTGCTTTTGTGCAGAATGACTGCTGTGCAGACTAGGGGAAAAGCTTGGATGTTGCAGGTCTAGAATGGGCGTTGTCAGGTCTAGTGAGGGCGTAGTTTTAGTTTGCTTGAACAGACTTTTACAGAGTGTGAAAGCTCTTTGCGTGAGGTTCAACTCGTTAAATAATTAATTTGGAGAATGTTGGTTATCATTTTTCTGATGCATCAAAAGCATCTCAGTGTAAACTGTTCTGTGATACAATATATATATATATGATAGATATATGATAGATTATATATAAGATATCTCTATATAATTTATATATAATATATGTGTGAGGCGTACAGAAATTTTTGTTTCTGCTGTGATACCAAATAAAATAATAAAGTATGTCACTGATAATTTCTTGAGGTTTTGTAGAGTGCCTTGCTATTTTTTTAAATATAAGTCATCTAAAAAATTCCTTTAGCTGTATTGTTCTTTTGAAAACGAGGAAAATAAAATTAAAAAATATAAAAGATTGGCTAATCTGCTTTTGTTTACAAACTAAAATTGCAGAGTTTTATTTTTAGTGCTAGAAGCATTTGGATGCTGTATATTAGATAGATTTGGTGAACGTTAATTGCTGGATTTTGAATAGGATGTAAGATGCATAAGAGTGAAGAAAAACATGTATTCAGCAATTGCCAAATCCAAGATCACTTTGTTTCTGTGGCATGTAGGGAATAAGAAGTGCAATGTCAGTTACTCTTACATAGAATGTTTATCCTCTGGCTCAAGTTGCTACATTTAGTTTTTAAATCTTTTTTAAATCTTTCACATTTTGATCTTTTATGGCATTTTGTTAATACCAAGTTGTCTAGCATCCCTGGACTGCTTTTAGGATGATGGAATGAGTGATGAACCTGCAGAGATCACATACCCTCTCAGGAGGATGCTGAAGCATAAGACTTCCTACCTCTACACAATTCGAAACCTTGATGTAGCATATTTCAGTGATACAGTTAATATTCGGTTAAATACAAAAGGAAGAGGAGCAATAGTGCAAGGGAGGAGTGAGAAATTAAGTGGTATCTTTTTAGAAGTCTGCCTCATTGCTGCCTACATTGTTCCTTTGGGATTTTTCTACTGAGTGCAAGAAAAACAGCAAGCTCTCCTTGAAAAACCCTAGATGAAATTACTGCCATAAATTTTTATTTTTTTACTAGTGTAAAACCTTTATTTGGTTGGGGAGGGTTTATCACCAGTGTTTTCATGGCATGGCTAAGTTCAATTAATTTCAGATGACAAGCTCTAGGGTTTTCTTCCTCTCCTCCCTCACAGCCCCCACATCCCAATGTGTGGAAAGTACAATTTGTTATTGGTTTGCCTTAGGCTCTGGAGACCTCATTAGGAGCCTAAAAAGGGGTTTCTGTCTCTGCTGTTGGACACTTTTCTCTTGTCTGCTGAACTGAGGCCATTTGCATTCTGACATGGAAAGGAATACAAGGGCCAGAGGATGAAAACTGTTGTGTTTATATTGCTTGTCTGTTGTTAAAAATGGTGATAAGAGATTAAAAAAATGATGTTCTTTAGGCTCTAGTGTTACACTAAAATTTGCCAATGCAGAAGCAGATCAGCTCTGAGAAAAGAATATAAGCAGGAAATCTCAGCTTATTTTTTGTTGTGGCAGTTTATATGCAGAATGTCCATTTGTTTGATGGTAAGGAAAGATGCCAGCAAAAGACTACATTTAGTTACAGTTCTAAGGCACCATGCTAACTATTCAAATTCTTATTCCTATGAAAATGCTTTAAGAACACCTCTTGGAAGAAAAGACGGGGTTTTTTTGTCTGCACAGTAGTTCAAGACACTGTATTGGAGCAGTAAGCTTATAAGAACTATCATATAAATGCAGTGTATTTTCATAGCAAAAGTCAATATGCCTGTGAGAAACTATTTATTCTATCCTTACAGTAATTTCAAGGTTTAACATGAAATGTACACAGTCAGATCTTTTTTGAACTAGGAAACAAAACTGTGTGTCTTATGTAGGATAAGCCCATGTAGGATACTGAATTTTAATTTAAAGCATTATTACTGATGTAAAATAAATTAAGAGTTCAAGAAAACTGATTTTCTTATATAAGTAGTGGTTCCCATACTATTTTTCTCTGGTGTTGTATCATTATAAAATAATGTGTAGTCAGTGTAGAATTCATTTTGCCTATAGTGTTTTCACAGTATTTGATAGTGTTTACAGTGGCTGTATAAAGCACCTATACACACATGCACACACACACATTTATGTGCATATGCATGAAGACATACAAGCCTATTTAAGCAGGGTACTAAGACTACTTTCAGGAAGATTAAATTCAGTTCCTTTATAAATATAATGAATAATTGTTTTAATTGCACACTGTATGCTGGTGTAACAGTTTATATAGGGAATGCAACATTCAAAATTCAAAATGTTACACTGAAATAAGATCAAACTGGGAGTATTGAAAAATCTAGCTAGATAGATATCACAATAATACGAGATATTTTTATAATAAAAGATTTCTTAAAATTGTTCTCTCTATCAGGAGAGTTATGCATATAAGAACTAGAAAATTTTTGTTAAATAAAATAAAGCAAGAAATTCAGAATAAAGTGTTTTCCTTTCCTAACTTACCAGTTCGGGAAACAACCACAGTCTCCATGGTCATGTACCCCTTTTAACTCAAAGATCAAAAATGTTTCAGAAAGTCTTTTAATTTAGAATAAGTGTTTGACAACTTGAAATAGGCATATTTTCTGTAAAGTTTTAAAAAGGAATAACATGGTTTTATTTATATGGTCTTAAAAACCCCTCTTGCCATTTGTTTGATTGGTTGTGGGGGTTTTTTTGAGGTAGGATCCTCCGGCATTTAGTCTTCACTATGTTCAAAATGAAAGCTAAATGGTGCAAAGTGTTCTAGTATCTACTTCTAGATACTAGATAGTAGGAAAAGTTATTTATGGGAATGCAGTTCATGTTTTAAACTTGCATGATGACAGACAGTGATCAGTGCTTTATCATATTGTGGAATTAAGGTTTTTTATTAGGTTCCAAGAATTCTGCAGTTTTTAAGCCATCAGTATGTTTATGGTACAACCCTTAAAGGAGTAAGCTATACTTCCAAAGCTTTTCTGAGCTATGAGTTCATCAGGGTTCTCTGACATCCTGAACATCAGGTAGAGGCTGGTATGGGCAAAAGCTGGTTTTGTATCTGTGGTGGTTTCCAGCAATTGTGAAACTGTGATACTGATGTACCAGAAAGACCTGTTTATTGCCAGGGTAACTTTTCAGAACAGCACATATGCACCTTTACCTTCAGTAAATAGCTAACAGACCCTGGTAATAAAATCAATAAGAGTCTTCCAAAGAGTGTTCAGAGACCCTGTATTCTCAAGAGGAGAAGCTTACTTCTGGGTAATGTAAAGACCTTGAAGTAGTAGTAGTAGTAGTAGTAGTAGTAATAATAATAATAATAATTAGAAGATAAGAAAAATTCCGGTTTATTAGGAGTTTTTTATCTAGTGTCTGGGTCATACCTCAGGTGGTAAGAGGTATCAGAAGTCAATAATGCTTCAGAGCTTGTATGTGTAAATTTTAGGCATGCAAAGAAACTGACCCATCTGAGGGCTTTCCAGTGGGCTGTATATTCCTCCAGCAATAGGTGGTTCCTTGAATGTAAACATTTTGGCTTGCTTTCTTAAAGCAAGTTCAATATTTAGATACATAAGTTTGCCTGCCAGAGCCTTTTGAAACCCTGGTCCTTGAACTTGTTTTGATCAGAGCCTGCTCAGCTCTTGCTGTCAGCAGTTGGAATGCAGTGTTTGCTCCTGTCTGGGGAGCCTGTCTAGGAACATGTCACACCAACCAGTGTGTCCCTAATTCTGTCTTTGGAGGTTTGGGCTGAAATGTAGTTGAGTAATTAAAATGTTTTAAACTCACTTTATTGTGTAAAATCTTGTCTAGAAAGCATAATTTTGCATTTTAACACTTAAGAACAAGCCCTTTAAACAACAAGAAATGAACAAGTGTGGTAAATTGTAATGGCTCCTAGCCTCTGACTATAATTCCAGTCCTTTCTAATCTAATCTTTACATTTTGGTTTAAAAAAAACCCAAACCTCATCTGTTTTCAGGGTTTTAATCTTGCTTTGTCATTTATTTTATGACAAAATATATTGGAAGTCAGATGCTCATAATTATATTTTTAACAATGACTTTTAATACAATCCAACTTCACTTTTAATGCTTCAAAATTGTCATAGACAGTTATTAACAGAATATTTATAATTTTGTACATGAAAAGGGATTAGCCAGTTTTACCTGTGCTTGTTCTGTTGCTAGAATTAAGTTAGTATTTTATTACTCTGCCAGAAAAGATGCCATTTCCTGGAATGGCATAAAATGGGAGTTTAGGAGCCATCATGTCCTGAGTGCTTAAATAATAAGGTATAGTTTGTTCCATTTCACAGCTGCATTTCAGGTTTGTTTTTTTAATGAACACGGAAATAAGCTGATCTGCATTTGAAAAGTAATGTAAAGGGGTTTTTTTCTCAGATCACAAAAACAAAAGGAAATCTATGTTGTCTAGCATAAGGATCCCAGTGAAAATTTGCTTGTAGGAGAGATAGGGAGTGAGCTTATTGGAAGACCATTAAATTCCTCTGCATTTCTTGCAGAAACCAACCTGTTGTCTTTGTTCCCAGGTGATAGATGAGTGAATTTGGGATGACATATGCAAAGATTAATATTAATCTTAAAATAAAATAACTTACTTTAAAAAATATAACAGAAAATATTTTATATCTTTTTTTGCAGATTAATGGAGATAGGTGATCTTTGTCATTATATGCATTAGGTACAATTTATAATGTAGAAAAGACAACTTGGCTGCATGTATGGGTATTCAGATCTTCATTTGTAACCTACTGAATCATGGGCCTCTTGGAAATATGCTTTAGAGAGAAGTGTACATGCAGGCTGTAGAAGCTCCTTTCCAGCAGTTCAAAGTGATCTGTAATAATGGGCTATGCTTGAAGTCAGAGAACATCAATGGAGAGTTATGCAAATGCTTTCTCTTTTGTTGTTCATAGAATATCCTGCATAGATATAAATTAAAAGGTGATTTAGAGAAAGATGAAATGTTACTAGATTTAGCATTAGTGATCTTCACAAAGATTATATTTGAATGTTACCATGAGAAAAGTTGCATGTGAGAGATTGTAGTTTAAAAAAACTCCAAAACCCCACAAAACTAACAACCACCACAAAAATAAGCACCTTTCTAAACTCCAAAGGAACATAGGTATGCATTAAGTCATGCAAAATTGTGTTATAACTTATATTCTTCAGTCAGAACTGTTCCAATTGACTTGAACATCTTTTTCCACTAGAGAGTGCTGTGCAATAACTAAAATCTTTCCAGAAAAAAATCTCCAATTGCATCTTTCCTTCTCCACACTGAGCAGATAAATTATTGATATTCTTCAAATGGCAAATTAATTTACACTTAACATGCAGACTTTAACTGTAGAAAATTGTTTGAGTGACAGTAATGGTTTCATTGCAAGTTATTTAAACTTTTAAGGTTATAATTTACTCAAAGTCATGTAAGTCCTTATTTGACTGAATCAAAACAAAATGCTGCTGATGTTTTTAGCATTAATTTAAATGCATGTGTTAAAAAAAAAAAAAGCCAAACGTCTTTCTGATTCATATTTTGCTGTCCAGCTGTTATGTGGAAAGAAAGTTTGACGATAAACATGTAATTTTGAAGATTTTATTTTTTAAAATTAGAATTTCCTCAATTTATTTATCCTTTTTTTTTCCTTCTGCTCAGTTTGATAGTTCTTTACAATTCTTCTTGTGTTTCAGTTCTAGACTTACAGATGGGATTTGAAGCATTTGCTGATTCTATGTAGATGTTGTTTCTAAAAAATCTTGACTTTGAAGTCATAATTATACCTTGTTTAATCTGTATGATTCTATAAATTGAGCAGAAGTGAATGTTGTGTTTGCTGAAATAATAACAACAGTGTAATTGCCAAACAGGGAACTAAAATGCAGACTTAACTGACAATGGAAGTACTTTAATTCATGTCTCCCACTGCTGAAGTTAAAACCTCAGCGTTCAAGCCCAGAGATCTCATCAAGAATTTTTTGCTCTTTGATACAGATTCAGCTAATAAAGGTGTACAAAAGTACTTTATTGTGCAGTTTTAAAAGGTTTAAATTTACTGAAATTAGCTGCTCGAAAGCTGTAAGAGTCTTGGCTGGTTTTCTTGTTTGGAAATTGAATAGCTTACATTGTGTGAGCACTCAATAGTACAGTATTTTGTTATCAGCAGTCCATAGCTGTAGCAGTTGGAAAAAAGTGCTCTTCAACCTCATTAAAATGTTGGTCAAAACCTTTGCATGAGGTCTGTTATTTCAGTTTAATTACTGTCAAAGTTATGGCAATCAGGATTCTTTCAAATTCCTCTTTACAGAAGCTCCCTTTAGAGTTTTCACTAATAACCTTTCATCTCAGTGAGGAATAGCGGTGATGGTACAGCCAACTGATCTAATTTTCCAGGTGCTCAGAGCACTTGAACAGGCCTCTGTTTTTCTTGTCACATCCAGAAACAATGTTTAAGAAAGCCTAAGACAGAGCGAGCAATGAAAGTAAGAGCAAATGTTGCCATATGTCTCCCCAAAAGGAGGAGGTACATGATATAAAGTTCGATACAGCCATTATGCTTATGTATTGAATGCATTTCTTGCTGAACCATGGGCTTTAATTTTACAATCATCTCTGACAACTGTGAAGTGATTTTAGGGTGAATTTTCATACATAGTAATAGAGGTTGTTTGATAAGAAATACACTGTTGTCACAGTTTGACACATAAGCTGTAAATTGTGGTGTAATATAGTCTTAACATTTCCTAAAGAGATTTTATGTTTTAATCAGGCCTGATATGGCATTGCATGAATTACAAAATTGTATCTTGTGGAAAAAACTAGAGTGTTGCTACTAGATTTTGGCAAAGGATCATTTTCTTAGTTAAGCATCTCTTTAGCCATGTATTTCAATGTTTTGTGTGTGTTTCATTGCTTCAGATCCATTTCTGTTGCAATTTATCATACACTCACATTTTAGCAATTTTAGAAGGAAATGCATACTTTTTCTTTTTTTGAAAAAAGGAAAAGCAGAATAAATATTTCTGGAAAACAATGCTTGTGCACAAGATTCTGATACTTAGATTTTACAAAGTTTTAAATAGTTATATTAAATTTCCTTAGTTACAGTTGTGTGGGTTTGACTTTATAGGAACGTGTACAAATAGCTTGGGTAGCTTAAATACTGGAAAGCATGGACCATGCTTGTGATGTTCCATCTAGGTCAGTTGCTCTGCAGCTTAGTATGACCTGGTGGCCTGAGTAAGGTGGTTTGGGAAGCATAGCTGCCTTGTTTCTGATAGCCATGTAATTGTATCTGTCAGATCTGTTCATCTGTTGACGACCCTTTGCCTTCATATTTATTAGGAAGATGCCAAGTTATTCTGCTTGAAGTCCTGATGTGGGAGTTGAGTGTTCTAGGTGCAGTTCTGTACTTTTCTTTAGCTGCCTGATGAGATTTCAAGTACAGGTACCCATGTACACCAGCTTCACCACAGGGCTTCTGGTCATCCCCTGCTTCATAGCAGGGCTGTGAGAAGTGCTCAGAGTTGGTGACGTGAATGATGTCCCCTCACTTAAAGGCCTGACATGTTCGCTGTTAGAATAATTCTTCTTAGCAGTGAGGAAATATTGGTTTTCTACTTCTTTGAAGCCATTTAGGGGACTAATTGGTTCATAAGATGGGTTACCTGTACATGCAAGTACAATCTGTAGCAAGATATTGGGAAGGTTGAAAAGGATGGATGATCTTTTTCCTCATTCTTGGGTGAACCTAGTTGCTTTGCTCCATTGTGCTGGCTCTGGTAAATGTCTGACCTCTGCATGAACAGTTTTAACTCACTGACCCATGACAGGGTAGTTTTATACCTTTCATTAGCTTAAGCTCTGTCTGATAAGCCCCAGAAGTGTTGCGAGGTGGAACTCCTTGGCCAGAGATTTAAAAAGTTGGAAGCTTGAAATAATCAAATTGGAAATGGAGTGAGACCTCTCCCTTCAGATGGCAGAGAAGTTGTCAGCTTGATCATCATAATACAGCAGTCTAATCACTTGACAGTTTGTCAGATGATTAGACTCCTGTCTTAATTCTACCTCTGAATTTCTTTCCCCAAGATGAGAGATAGAGAGCTCTTTGCTCTTAAATTTAACAGGTCAAAACCATGAGACTTTGAAAAAGTGACAGCTTTTACTTTTTCTGCATTAGGTATGTTATAGAAGTATCTGAAAAGTATAGTAGCCACAGCTGAAATTTCCTTTTCAAGGAACAGTACCTAATTTTTTTTTCTTTTGTTCATAAAATAATGTGAAATGACCATTAGTTGTTGAAGCATTTATTTCTCTCGGTTTCTTTCTTTTTGGTTTGTGTTTTTGGGGTTTTTTGGTTTTTTTTTTTTTTTTCATTTTTAACTGAAAACATGAAATGGCTGTCAGTGTGTGCCTTTATAAAGAGAAAATATTTTGGATTCTTGTGACCTGAGTGATTGTTAACAAGAGAAGTTCTGCTTACTCTGATTAAACCTGAAAGATACTTTTCTTTCTTCAACTCCCTTCCCTCATAGGTTTTATTGTTGTGACTAATGCCTTAAATAATAGCTACCTGACCACTTTTTCATATCAAAGCATTATGGCACTAGAGGATCTACTTTCTTTTTCCCAGGATAACATATTTTCATGGATGACAGGGAAGAATGGACAGGGCAAAATGTATTTGGGAACATAATTCCTAAATTTCACAAAAATTTTGGTTTACGGAAAAAAAACCCTGTCCAATTGGGATGCTGTTAAACTGTATTCTGTAGTGCTTGTAGTCAGTTTGCTGTAGTGATCCCTTGTGGCCTCCCTTTCTTTTGCTCTTTTGATGAAACTGTGAGGAATGAGATACTTGACTTTCATGGGGTCTCGTTCTTGCCTTTGCAGAACAATCTGAGTTGCCAGGCTATGTCCTGTCTCTGAGTGGGAGGTTGGAAATTTTGTATCAGCAGATAACACAAAAATTATACACAGTGTTTGGGTGTGCAATACTCTGCTGGTAGAAAGGAGTTTTTTCAAGTCAGGATGCACACCAATGTGTGAACAGCACTTAGATTTTTTACTATTCTAATCAATATTTTTTAAAAGGGTATTTTATTAAGGTTTCTAGCAATCATTATAACTTATTGCTTGGTGGTGTGAACAAATTTACTGTAATTCATTTTTACTTGTCTTAAAATATTTTACCTTCCAACTGTACGTCATGTTTTGTTTTCAGATGAAGGGGCACTTAATACAATTGGTGTTACCACTTACTATCATTGTTTCATTTTGATTCTTAGTAATTCATAGGCATGATAACAGAGTAGAGCAGATATAATGGGTTAAAATATCAGTATGTTAAACATGAAATTCACATTTTTATTTCAAGGTGGTGGTATTTTTCTGCCTTTATTTTGCAGTTTATAGTCAGCAATATGGATAATGTGTCTTATTCTTAATTGGTTTAATGATAAATATCTTGATGATTGATGCCCTCAGAAGCATGTTTATTCATTTAAAATACAAGATAATTTTCGACACAAAGGAAATTTAAAAGTGAAATTAAGAAAAATCACCTTTCCAAATCTGAAGTGTGTATGAGCATAAATAAATTAAGAAAAATTAAAACCAGGACTGCTAATTGTGCTGCATTTCTGTTTATACCTAGTATCACCTTCAGATGTCTTGAACTTTAATAATCAGGTAGGGAACTGGTTTCAAAAAGGTTGGCTGGGAGTAGACGCAGCAGTCATATGACTGAACTGCTGTCTCCCTCATCCAGTTGATTTCAAAATAGCACCAGAAATTCTTGAATGTTGGTTTTTCCCTGTTGGCAGCAAATAACCTGTGAAACTTGTTGAATGTTCAATTCACCTGTACTGCTGATGGGGTGGAGAATGAATAACTGTTGTTCCTATTTGCTCTTGATTAACTTTTGTTGACAAGCCTGCATGACAAATGCGTATGTTGTGCTCATCTGAATGGACAAAAGTGTTACACCATATGATAGACGTATTGCCTTTAAAGGTCAGAAATTATTCTTGAATCTTCTCTGTGAATTTTCTTTGCAAAGGTGCAAATCCAGTAATTGGATGTTTGGAAAAGCCAAAATCAAGGTGTTATATATAACCTTACTTGGCCTCCTTAAGTTTATGTTTATAATAAAGTCTTTCATTTATTGCCATTTCATGTTGAACTCAGTTTACAATTATGAATGCTAAGTGAAGCCACAAGCTTCCGATATTGGGGAGCCCTACTTGATGGGTGCTTGAGAAAAGCCTGTTCTACCTGAGGTTTTGGGCATCCCATCAAAACTGCAGCCTGCAAAGGGACTGTGCCCAGTTCAACAGTACAGCATTGAATCATGCAACTTTCCCCAGTTATGCCCTTGACCCTTGTTCATATTTTACCCTGTAGTTTCATCCTCAGAAGTAATGGAACAAGTTTTCTGCAGTCAGTCTTATGCTATTTTTAATTTACCAGCCTGATTTCTTAGCTCCAACTGTGCAGGTGTATTATTTGCTGACTTGTATTTTATTTTCCTCTGAGGATCCAGGGAGTCTACATCACATTTGGAGAAATGAATTGCTCTCTTCTTGGGATAAACTTGGTTAACCTAGCAGGTTCAAAATCACCCTTCAAGCACCAAATTATCCCTTCTAGCTAGAGCAAAATCCTGCTTTTTGTATCATCAAATACATTAGAATCTTAATTTTTTTTTAAAATGGGTTCAATTTTAAAAATATGTTGAAGTTAGAGCATAGTAGAGAGTGTGGTATTTACTGAATTTTGTGTGCAGGGGTATGTCTAATATTATGACTTTCCAAAGCTTTATGTAATATATTGATAAATGAAAGGAAGAGTTGATATAAAGGAAATTGGTTACTAAGAGGAAATTAAATGCTCCATGATTCGTTCATTTAAAACTATAACTTTAAGATTTTGTAAGTTTTTAAAAGTATTTTGTTAGGTATTTTATTTTGTGGAGGTGCCATGCAAGTTTCTAAATCCTACGTGTGATGTACAATTGCCTTTGTGCCCCACAAGGCACTTCTAAATTTAACTTCTATTAATTTATATATTCTATTAATATAGAATTTTAGAGGTATTATTATGGATTTTATAAAATCTATTTATTTATATTTATAAATTTAACTTACTTCTATTTATATAAAAGTGACTTGAATGTCTTTTCACTGTGAATTTCAAATTGTTGCCCATTGACATTTTACATTGTCTTGTCAAGTAGAAGCTTTTCAGAAGAGCTTTAAATGCTTTCAGGATATAAGGGAGGTTGAATCATAGTGGTTCAGTTTTATGCTAATAGTAGCTTAGCTTTGGTTATGCTACTGGAGTTTTTCTGGATTTTGAGTCACTCGTATTTCCATCTTGGAGTTTTCTGTGAAAATTTCTACACATGTTAAAACAACAGCTAAGCCCCTATCCTCTAGGTGATCATGTAGAACATTCCTTCCATCTAGCTTAGGCATTTAAGAGCCTAGCTTTCATATATGTGTAGACACACACTCTCCTACTGCTTGTAAGGGAATAAACATCAATAAATGTAGGCGGAAAAGATGGGACAAAGTTGTGCTGGTCAACAGCTAGCTAAACATGAGTCAGCATGTGCCCGGGTGGCCTAGAAGACCAATCCTGGCCTGTATCAGCAATGGTGTGGCCAGGGCAGTGGTTGTCCCCCTGTACTTGACGCTGCTGAGGTCACATCTTGCATCCTGTGTTTAGTTTTGAGCCCTTCACTACACAAAGGACATTGAGGTGCTGCAGCATGTCCAGAGAAGGCCACCAGGGTAAGCCCTATGAGGAGCAATTGAGGGAGCTACAGTTGTTTAGCTTGGAGAAAAGGAGGCTCGAGGGTTCCCTATGGAATCACAGAATAAGCTGAGTTGGAAGTGGCCCACAAGATCATCAAGTCCAACTCTTGGCCCTGCACTCCAAGAGTGACGCCGTGTGCCTGAGAGCATTGTCCAAATGCTACTTGAACTCTGTCAGGCTTGGTGCTGTGACCATTCCCTGGGGAGCCTGCTCCAGTGCCCAACTGCCCTCTGGGTGAAGAACCTTTTCCTGATATCCAACCTAAACCTCCTCTGACACAACTTGAGGCCATTCCCTCAGGTTCTCTCGCTGGTCACCACAGAGAAGAGATTGGTGCCTGCCCCTCTTCGCCTCACAAGGAAGGTATAACTTCAGTGAGGTCTCCCCTCAGTCTCCTCTTCTTCAGGCTGAACAGACCAAGACCTCAGCCACTCCTCATACAGCTTTACCTCAAGGCCCTTCACCTTCTTCACAGCCCTTCTTTGGACAGTTTATAATATCTGTCTTACATTGCAGTGACCAAAACTGCACACAATATTCAAGGTAAGGCCACGCAGCCAGCAACAGAACAAAAGGACCAAGCCTCAGATGGTGCCAGGGGAAGTTCAGGTTGGACATCAAGACAAATTTATTCATGGGAAGGGTTGTACAGCATTGGAACAGACTTCCCAAAGAGGTGGTGGAGTCACCATCCCAAGAGTTTTTCCAGAAACAACTGGACATGCCACTTAGTGCCATGGTCTAGTTGACAAGTTGGTGTTTGGTCATAGGTTGGGTTTGAGGATCTTGGAGGTCTCTTCTAGCCTAATTGATTCTGTGAAGTCAGAGCTCTGCCCTTGAGAGTGCTACATGAGCTGTCTTAGCATAGAAGCAAGTGGTTGAAGCATATAGATCATGTGTCTTAAGAAGTGGGATATTGAGAAGTGGGAGCACTTCATTCTGCATGGAGGAAGGTGAATGAGCAACTCAGTGGGGCAGGAGTGGGGAATTGGTGTGTATATAGCCACTGGATCATGAACACAGGGAAAAGTTTTAGTTGGATACACTAAGGTGTGTAGGCATCAGATGCACAGGAGTCCTTCATGTAAGGATGCAGGATTTGTAGGATTTTTATGTGCAATGCAGAGATTTACCACTTCTGTTCACCGTTATTTACAAACTAAGGTGGCACTAGGAATAACAGAAATTACTTTTTCACAATTGTATCTCAAGCCTATACGCAGTTTGTAAAATAAAGATATTCTGATAATATAAACTGATAATTTGTTATGGCTTAAACTAACTTTCATAAAACATTGCATATTGGAAGAACCACTGTGCATCTGTTGAGCGAGAAGAAACTGCAAATGAAGTGACATAACATTGCTAATACTTGTAGTCTTCATTATACTCTCAACATGAATGACAGGAAAATATGAGAAGTATATTATAAACAGAAGGTTCCACTGTTGCCAATAATTTTGTCAAAGAGAGAAGAGAGGTCCACTGGAAAATAACAGAATTTTAAATGACAGGTAGTTATTGCTATTGAATGTAACAGGGAAAGAAAACATTGGTTTTCAGGAGTCTAGCCAAATTCCTACACTTTTTTTTTTTCCTTATACTTGTTTTTCTGGTAGAAATTTGACATTACCTGTCTACTGTAGTGAATATCTTGTAAGCAGCATTTGCTTTTTCTGGCACAGATTTTATGTGTTGTAGCACAGTATCCTTTGTGGGATGTGATATGGTATAATAGAGGGAGTGTAAAAAAACTCCTGCTCAGGATGCACACATGGGAATGGCCCAGGGCAACTTCAGAGTTGAATCAGTGGAAGTGTGAGAGAGTGGCATATACTGGTTAAGGATCTTAAATCACCATGATAATTGTCATATAGAAATGGAATAGCCTTCAGTTGCTTTTGTGTAATCCTACAAATAAATTTTAGTGGCTTGTTCTGGTCTTTAACACTCCACAATATAAATATACCAGCATCAAGCCTTTATAAAGGAAGCATTGTTTTCCTGCTCTCTGTAGAATCATAGTGTGGTTCGGGTTGGAAGGTACCTCAAAGATCATTTTGTTCCAACCCTCTGCCATGACAGGGTCATCTTTCACTAGACCAGGTTGCTCAGAGATCCATCCAGCCTGGCCTTGAACACCCCCAGGGATGGGTATATCATACTAATTCCCTGAAAAATGTTGGTGGTACACATACACTGGTTCTGCAGTTTTCCCCTGGTGTTGGACGTGTTGGTCAAAGGTGTCATTTCAGTTTGGTTTTACTTTTTTCTGTATACTGACATGAATGCACACAAGATTTGTTCTTAAATATTATTGTGCTAGCTAGGCTAAAATTCTACAAAGAATGCTCCATTCAGTCCAGAAGGTTTTTAATTTTCCTTAATTCTTTGTAATTCCTTAGTTCTTTTAAAAATCCTGCAGTAACATTTCGAAGATGGATTTTTCATTTGAAATTTTTGTTAACAATGGGAATAATGCTGTACTTAAAAAAAATAAGTTTACATTTTGAATCATAGGAATTAGGTTTATTGTATAGCTGACCTTAAAAGAGCCAAAATGTAAATATGTATAAAGTAGCTTGAGATGTGGTGAATTTTTGATTTGTTTTGTGTATTGCAGACCATTGCTACATCTGCTGGAATATCTAATTCAGAAAAAGGAAGATAAACCTATTTAATCAAGTTTTGCCTTTTTTTTCCTAAAGATAGGTTTAAGGGGTTTTCTTTTGGACTTTTAATTGACATACTTTGAGAATCAAATGTATTGAATGAAAAATATTCTTTCAATGTGATATTCATGGTTCAGAAACAATGTGGTGAATAGAGAATTTAATTGAAAATAGACTTTGTATCTGTCTCTTGCCAGAAGGTATCCATTTTAGCTTAAAAGAAAGCTGACTTAAATACATTTGCAGAGTTAGGCATTCACACTTCATGTACAAGGTTTGTAGCTATTTTCCTTCTCTGAGTCTGGTAGTAGCGCTGATGTGTTCCTTGCATCCTGTTTTTCAGCCTTCTTTCCCTGAGAGGCCAGTGTACTTGAGGCATTGCCATTCCTGCTAAGTCAATAGTGTCTGAGGCTGTTACAGCATCATCTTTTATGTCATCACCAGAATTGACCCACAGCTGGGGACAGTATGATAAGGAAAGTGATGTATTTGAGGTGATTGCTCTGGGGCCTTATCTCTGGGAGATAAAATAAACATATTGAAAGTCAGAATGATAATGTGCCATTGAATGAGTTTGAAAACTGTGTTTTGTTTGGTCTGAAAGTATATTAAATGTATCAAGTGTCTTAATACAGAAGGACAAGTTTGGCTGTAAAAAAATTGTTTCCCCACCTGCTTCTTTCCTACTGTCTTAGAAAAATAATTATCCTATTTAGAAATTACTCTTCTGGAGATGAAGTACTCTGAAAGCTTCGGACTGAGTTTTCTTTGCTCTGGTTTTATTCTTGCAACTATATTATCAGTAAGATAGTATTATAATGGGCAGAATAGATTAATCTATGAGATAAGCAAAAGTTGAATTGAATAATTGTTAGGTGGTTTCTTATGTCAAAAACAGAGTTTGTGTTGCAAACAAAAGGGCAGTATTGTAACTAGCAAAACAATACTGAATCTGCTGCTGATGTATTTTCTACCATCCTTTAAAGGTGGTGGGTGTGAGGAACAGCAGCAAAATCATAGAAATATACTCAGTAGAGTGGAAAAATAAATGTAACTAATTCTCATTTTGTAGGCTTACAATATTTTTTCAAAAGCAAAATTTGTTGATGTTACTTGAAATTGCGAAGTGTCAAAGCTACAGATCTAGTGTTCTTGAAGCTTCTTTTTGTCAAGCAACTTCTAGGAAAATGGCTCTCAGGTGTTAATTTGTCATTCAATATTTTTCATTTCCAAATATACTTTACTTGGTGTAATTTGCATGTTTTGATTGAGCTATTAATTGAAAAGGAGCTAGTTCTGACTTTGAGATGAAAGATGCGTTTCTGAAAATGGAAAATGTTTGATTGCCATCTCTTGATCATCTGTTAAACAAATATATCAACAAAATAGAAAAAAAAAGTAAATAAATTACTTTTCAGTGGTTTTTATTCTTATAATTTTTATAATGTTAGCTCTGTTTTGGTAGGGTTTTTTCCTTTATTAAGGTCAACGAAAGTGTCAGGGTCACCGAAGCTGTGATGATCAGGATGCTGTTGTAATGTCCAGACTGCCCTGGATCTCTCTAAGTTTCACTTTAGCCTAGACAGTATTTTGCATTTTGTTCTGTTGGATGGACTTTCAACTGATAAACCATGATGAAATGCAAGAGATTATTGTAATTTCACAGAGAAACAGCAAGCTACTGGCATAATAAAATGTTTGTATTAAAAATAGAGAATGAACTATCAGCAGAATAATAAGATAAGCATGTAACTATTGTAGTTGAAAGTACAGTGAAGAGATTTCCTATGAAAGAAAGTATGATACCAGGCTGAAAATAAGTGTCTTGACTTTCATTTCGGTGTTATTCTCCATAAATGACATAAGAAATAGATACCATAAACTCCTCAGTGGGATACAGCTATTTTCAGTCTCTGAAATTCTACTACTAAACTTCATTAAGAGTCCATCTGAAGTGAATGAGCATGAGTCCTTGAAGTTAGAAAACTGTTACTGCAGCTTTACAGTTTGAAGAGCCTTTTATCGAAGGAAAGATGTTATGTTTAACAATGTGCAGACTTTATTTCTTACAGTGAATTAAAGTATACAAGTACAGAGAAAGAGAGAAGCACCAGTTTGCTTTAGGAGTTTGAATGTACCTTTAGCTAAAAATGACAACTGGGAAAGTGGGAGGGGCAGTAGTAGTATTAGGTAGTTATTAGTAACTAGTAGTTAGTGCCTGGGTTTTAATCCTCTTTTGCTGCAAAGTTCAGCAGAGACATCTCCAAGATGTGTATTTAAGAGCTGCTCAGAGGCACAGAGTGAGTTATCAGCAACTTCTCAGCCCCAGTGCAGACTCACCTTCCTTTCTGCAAACCTGCCTGGAAGCCTCTGCCCTCTGCTTTTCCACTCCTGAAGATCAGGATGATGAGCATTGTCCACTCCTGCTGTGAAGTCTCTTTTCTGTTTACAATCTGTGTACTGGTGTTGTGCTTGTTCCAGTATAATAAGCTTGGGTGGAAAATGCTTCAACAGCTCTGCAGGACAGCCTGGAAGTGATTTGAACAGTTTTTGTGGATTTATGTTAAATCTGCATGGAAGTACTGCTCTTCCCACACTGAAGTTTCGCTTGGTCGCAATTCCAGAATTGCAGTGCTAAGACTGACAATTTCTGAAATAATATTTTACAATCATGTTACGGTTTTTTGGTTTCTTTTAAGATTTGTATATTGCATGGACAAAAATTGAATATAAAATGACTGAGCTTTAAATAGGAAGAGCTGGTAATTAATCTCTCTTGTGGAATAGTGCTTATTCTTCTGTTACCTGATTACAGTCATCAAAGGATACTATAATAGATTTGAAAATTAAGCTTACTAAAGCACTCAACTTTTTTTCTGAGATATATTATTGGATTTTATCTTGTCCTTTGCTATTTCTGAAGCTATTCCTGTCAGAAAATATGTCTAAAGGAGCAGTTTTTTGCTTTATACTTACGCTTTAAACAAACCTGTGTTACTTCAGTTGCCCCAGAGGGATTTTAAGTGTATCTCTAATCAGAGTAGAAATTTTGGGGCATACTAAAATAAGGATTTGTCTCACAGGTTTCTGAGTTTTGTTCTTTTTCTCAATTATTACTGCATTAAATAATACAAGGATCCCAACCTGGAACATGCTGATGTGTTACCAACACCTTAGGCTAATGTTACTGAAGTGTAAAAAACATTGTAAAACATTTTTAAATGGGCAACCACTTACGTAAAGTGGGAATGCAGCTCTCAGGGTTTTGTTGCAAAGCACATAAGACATGATTACTGACACAGATGATTTTCTCTCTGCTCCCCTAACCTGAGTTTCCAAATTTTGAAACAATGGTAAAATTAATGTGCAGGTATTTGCATGAAACAAACAAATACAATAGATTCTTCCTCCTTGGTTGCCATTTAGCCATATTATAAAGCAGTTATTTAAAATAAATAAAAACTGCACATCATTTTACCTCAGTGTTACTACTTTTTGCAAACCAAAGAACAAGACAGAACTAATTGTCTTCCTTGGGTTTGTTGTGCCTTCCAGCACCCAATTTACATTTAGAAAAAGAAATTATTTTTAAAATAGTTCTCTTAATTTTATTATTTATATTTTTTTCAACCTCCATATACGATACAATGAGACAGACTGTGAAATGCAGTTTTCTATAGCACTTGGGTTTGGGTAGAAAACAATAGATAATTCTTATGAACACTTAGCAGATACCAGCAGATGAGCTGTCACACTTCCAGTGATTTCAGTCAGTAAATTAAAAAAAAAATAAGGTGGACTTGTTTTTCAGAGCTGTAAGTGTCCTATCATGGTGTGGTGAACAGTAGTTTCTGTGCATTTCCAGTAAGATAAGCATTCACCTGCAGAGGTTTTGCTCTTGAGTGGCATCTTCTCAAAAAGTCAGAAAGCTGTTGGATTCCTTCCTCCCCTCCTCCCTTCCCTCCCTCCCATCCATCTGTCACATGAAGACAAATATCTTTCAATTAGCGGGGAGGAAAAAGGACAATTAAGGTGTCAATATTTTTTTCTGTAGGAGAGTTGCAGCAGAATATGACAGTTTCACTTAAGGTCTTTTCTCCTCTTCTGCCTTCTCGTGGAGGTCTCTGAGAAGCCTTTACAGGTGTATTGTTAAGGATACTGTTGCATCTGATTAAATTAGTGACTAGAGCTCATGGAATTATGGATTACATTCTGTTTTAACACTAACACTGAATATTCTATTTCATTTAAACTGTTTCCAAATTTTTTTTTTTAAGAAAAATGGATAAAAAGGTCATGTCATCATGTTTACTTCTTTCTCTATATGTTCTTGATTTATCCTCCTTAAAGAATATTATTTACTAGGGTGTAATTTTCCTCTTCTTTTTGAAGGTTTTTACTTTTATTCTATAGATGGTTTCATGATATGCAAAAGTTAATTCCAAAATTCCTTATTTATTTCACTATGAGGCTGTAAGGAACAACAGTGATCTTAGGGAGGGGCAGTACTTGTTCTGTTTAATAAAATCTCATGCAAATTGAAAAATGTAAGTAATAAGCTAAACTCTAAATAACAGCTGTTGTCCTTGAAAATTTACAGTATGTAATCTTCAAATTTCTTGACAGCAATGTTTACAATTAGCCATTAGTAATTATAGAACCAGGAAGAAAGTTGTTCTGCTAGTACCTGAAATTTGTATTTGAATTCCCATTTATTTCTCTACAGAAATACAGAACTTGCTTTTTACTCCCCAGAAAACAGCTTTTGAACTAGTAGTTGTAGCTTATGCTTATTAGCTTGGAAGACTTACTGATTTTATGAATTCATGAAAAATATGTAATGAGTACCAACCTTGTTCCTTTCCTGTCCTTAAAAGAAGGGAAAAGAGGGAGCTGAGGAACTGTGTCACACAGTACAATTTCAGTTTCTAGAAAAATATTGGAGCAAGTAATTGAACCAAATTGTTTGTAGGCACTCAAAGATAAAGGAATTACTGTCAGCTAAACTGGATTTGTCAAAAACAGATAGTCAATTTAGTTTCCTTCTGAGGCAGAAAAACAGGACATGGATAAGAAATAAATCAGTACATGTTACATTTTGTCATAAGTAAAGCTTTTTACAGTAAAATGGTATTTCTATGCAAGCAAGAGGAACATGGTCTACAGAAAAATATGGTAAAGTGAATATAAAATTTGACTAGCAGCTGTTGTAATCATAGTTAAATAGAAATGGAAAATGGAATGATAATGTGAAGTGGAATTTTTGTGGGGTCTTTCACACAGCCTGTACTACTCCATATATTAGGAATGTATTTTTCTTAAATTTTAAGATACCATGAAACTGTGAGGGAAGATGCAGTTATGCAAAGGGCAAAATTAAAGTTAAAAGGGTTCTTGACAAGGTGGAGACACAGATTGAAATAAATTGAATGAAGTTTCCTAAAAACAAGGGCAAAAATCTGTACATCTGTAGGGAAATACGATTTAGAGGAGGATGGTAAGGAGCAAATGGCTAAATAGAGATTCAGCACCAGAAAGTATTGCAATTTTTAATGAAGGCTAAACTGGATATAGGACTGCAGTATCACCTGCTGGTGCAAAAATTATTATTTTAATATATAGGCAGGAGTATAACTTGTAATATGAATCAGCATCATTCACTCAGTTCAGTCATATCTGAATTGCTAATTCTGGATCCTCGAGGAAATTATCATTTTGTCATTAGAAAAAGAAAATTCCACTTCAAAAAGTGTGTGAAGAGTCCAGAAGGGGAACACCAATAACCAACACAGTCTGACCTAAAAGAAAAGACGGACAAACTTGTGACTGACTGGTTTAGAGAAGAGAGGTGTGAAGGGAAGTATGAAAAACCTCTTAAAAGTTTTTAAAGTTATAGAAAACTTGGAGAGTGGCCACTGACCAAAGAATTTGGGAACCTTTGATTTAGCTGATTTTTTTAAATGCAGTTTTTTCTGCAGTAATATGTAAAATGTTTAATTCTTTTTTCCAGCAGAATTGTAGCAAATCTGCTGGAATGTATTTTTACTATTGGAAGATTATTCCTGACTTACCAGACAATCATACAGTCTTTAAAATTGTTGCTGAACATGCTCATGCTTCTCTTCTGACATATGAATGAGTGTGTGTTGCTGAATAGTCACAGCAAGGCTCATCATCCAATTTCTGTCAAGAGTTAGTTGCCTACTCGTAAATGTGCAACTGTGCGTTGTTCAATGACAAAGGATAACCCAACCAGACGTGGGCAACTCAAATGATCATGCAGAGCTCTGGCAGAATCCAAACTGCTAACTTAGGTCATGTGAATAGCCCTTTACATAGTGTACTCTATCGGTTAATTCATTTGCTTCACTGTTCTTGCATAGCAACATCATTTTATCAGAAATAATGGCCTTTAAATGATACACAGGACAACTGCTTCAAAGGTTTCAAAAGGGAAGGGAGGATAAAAAAGGAGATAGAACAGCAGCAGAAAATAAGCTGATTCTGGATGTCATCATAGCAGATGAAACATTTTGTGAAAGAATGAGTTAATTTATTTGTGCGTGGAAATTCCATTTTACTGTATAGTTAAGAATTGTTATGGTAGTCTGGGATGAATATGATATAATGGCTAAAAGTTTTCCCAATTGAAATTAATTTCTAATATGAATGGTCACATGTCATGTTTCTATTACAAAGAACACAGGTAAAACACCTGATTTTTTCTTTATGATGTTCTGTGGATTCAGTCAATTAGTTTCTGTGGAGTTGTTCAAAATAATAACCTTAACCTTTTCATTTGTTAGACAGGAAACATAACTGGGAGACAAGTGTTTTTTACACTGATCTGCAAATAAAAGGATTACACCTATATTTCTGCAGCCCTCTTAATTTTTTTTTTTTCATAGTGTGCCATAAAGTGGCATACTGATTTGATGTTTTTCTTTTCTGATTCTTTTAGTAGAAGTAATGCATTATCTTTCATTGGAATTTTCTTTTTCCTAATCAAAATGTTGCCACTCTTTATTTCTTCATGTACTCTGTTGTCTATGGACTCTTCCCTTCCTTCATTTGTTGTTCTCTTATGCTCTGTTTTGTTCTCTTCTTGAGGTGTTTTGTTTGTGTGTTGGTTATTCTTATTCAAACATCTTATTCCCTTTCCTTATATATTATATGTTCATTACAGTATCTCTGATTTTTTTTCTCCTGAAATCAACTTGATAGCAATATTTCAAATAGATAGTAATGTGAGTTACAAATCTGTGTTAATGAACAAAGCACAAGGACAAGGCATATTGTGTGGAGTTTACAATCAGAGAAAGAAAAGAAACAAACATGAATAACTGACTAGAATAAGAGCTAATCAATACAGATTACTCTTAAAGATGATTCTTTTTGAAAAGTTATTTGTACAGTTAATAATTTTGACAAGCAAGGTAAAGGGGGTCTTTTGCAATTGTATGGGCAAATGAAGTATGGAGCTTGATAGTAAAGGGACTGTTAAGAAAAAGTGATGTGAAATGGTTAGAAATACAAGCAGTGTTCAAATATTTTAAAAGGTGGAAGTAAAAATGATATGTTAAGCTTTAGGATTAACATTCACTGGCATTTTTAAATTATTCAACTAAAGACCATGGAAGAACAGAAGAAAAAGAGCTTTAAGCAGGGAGTGTGGTCATCTGCACTCCTTCTCCCATTTGGGATCTTTCTGTCCATCAGAGTTCTTCACAATAAGGAGCACTTAAGATTAGGTACACCACAAATTCTTGTCTTGGGCAAATAGCTAACAGTTGATTTTATTTTGGATTCAAGGTTCAGACTCAAACTATATAGGTGTGTCACAATTCAATTTTCCTTTCTCATGGATGGAAGTTTAGAAACTGTATGAGTTTTAAAGGCTCTAAAGATAGCTATTTCAAATATCCTTTCCTTGAGTGACCTGTTAAAACCATTGCATGTCAGAAGTGATGAATAGTTTTTGTGGGTTCTGGGCAGGTTCCTGATCGATTGCTTGCTAGTTAATGAGGGAGAAGAAGGGCAGGTGCTGAAGTCCAGCTGACTGTGCGAGAGCGCACCTGCCTTTTCTCTTTACCTCATTTTCTCTGTAATGAAGGAACCAATTGGTTTAGAGCCATCAATGCTGACCTGTTAGGATCAGACAGTTTTCTGGCATCGCCAAGGCAATTTAATTCAGCAGAGCAAGGATTATAAAGGAAAAAATAAGAAATGACTTGAAACTTTGAACTAAGAGCTACACTGATATTTTAAGGTTGGCAAAAAAACCCAACCCAATATAGTTAAAAAGAATTAAATCATTATTGTGTTCTCTTTTGTGTGAGATTGGGAATGCCAACATCATTGTCATTTGTCCTTTAAATCCTTTTTCTCTGACTGGGAATTTCTGCACAATGTAGTGTATGTATTTGGAAGAGGCAGTTTGCTTCAAAATTTCATGTTGGTCGTTGAAAATTTCTCCCATTGTTCTCTGTTGTATGCTGCACTATTGAGCTCATAGGCTATGTAAGCTCATAAAATGATAGATTCCAATTGAGGTAGGTAAAAATAAAGCTGAAATCCTTAGTAAATAGTTGTAGTCAAGTGTTAAGTTTAGAAATTTTGTTGTCTATTTTAAGAATTCAATATTAATTTAAATCTCTTGTTGCTTTGTATGGATGCCCTTAATAGGAAATTCATCTGTTTTCTGTAAGAGTTTTGGCCTTATCAAAAGAAATGGATTTGGCAAGTTGGAATTAACTTATATCAAATGCTAGTTTCCTGTTCCATATTGTAATTTACAGATTCATTGACTGTGTATATTAACTGGCAGTATTATTGATGTTAAATAAAATGTCAGGATGTCCCTTCTGCACTTCTTTCCTGTTTGGAAGAGGATAAAGCATTGTTTTATAAGGTTCATCCATTCTGAGTCCAGAATAACATTTTTAACACTTCTGTTAAAAAAGTAAAATAAACCAGCCAAAACCCTTCTGACAAACCAAAAAATCTTGGAAAAAAATTAGAATATGATATCAAAGCAATAATATCAAAATATGATTTATCTTTCCATCGGATAAGCTCAATTTTATTTGATTGACCTTATGATTCAGGGCAGAGATGGGTAACCTTCACCTCTTTCAGCTTCAGAAACATCAGAGATCATGTATATATATAAAGTTCCTTTAATCATCAACTGCATGTTGTCATTTTAAGCATCATCACATCAGCGTCCTTTAGTTCATGTTTGCCCTTGAGCAGATGAGGTGCACAATCCTACTATTTCAAGCTTTTAAAGCATTTTTATTGGATTTTTGTAATGGAGTGTTATGTTAAATCAACTTCTTTACTTGAACTCTGAAGCTTTTGAACTAATAGGTAATGTCTATTCTATTTGTTAACTGTGGCTTTGTGCTGACTTCTTTTTAGACATGTTTATATATATGCGCATGCATGTGTACATACATGTAAATAGATATAAAATTATTATTGTCATGTATTCTGTAGCGAGGAGGAGGAGTGGAAATTTTTATGAGGCCACTTTATAGTGTGCTGTTTTTGAAACACTTACCCTGCAGTAGTCTCCACCAGTTAGCTTTTGGATAAAGTTGATAATGTTTTTCTTTGTTTGAACATGTTGATCACAGAGCAAAATGTTCTACTTAAAAAAAAACATCAAATGTAGGGACTTCACAAGTCATTGTTAGATTGGTACATTTCTGCCCTTGGCATGGGGAGTGTGCTAGTGATGGCTAGTTCTAATGACTTCTGTCCTGAATGTATCCTTTTACGGGTATATCATCTGATACGGAAAAGTTCTGAGATGGTTTTGGCTTTTTTTTTTTGCTAATTCATACTCATAAGGCATGGAACAGGTTTAGTGTTAATTTTCACAGTGAATTTATTATAGAGTAAGAACACTGGATGTAAGCCTGTGTCAGTTATCAATAGAGTGAGTTCTGTGTACTGTGGAGATTAGTAATATTCAACAGCTCTGGAACAGACAATTTTAAAAAAAGAAGAGCCAAGGAGTATTCATCCCTTGCTAGTGAGGGAAATCGGTCTTGGCTTATCCTGATCTTGTGCAGAGCTTAACTGAGATCATAGTGAACACACTAACAATAATGTTTATAAATACAGAAGAAAATTGGTAGGAGAATATTTCAAGTAATCCATCTGTTTTAAAAGGGAAGGGATATGTTAGCTGTGTATGAAGTCACTCTCAGAAATGAGTGGTTTAACTTTAGATTTTGTACCAAAACAAGACTGCTTTTTCCAGGCCAAAAGGTTCACCACATTTTCAGCTTTTTATTTGTATGAAGTTTTGTCTCTAGTCCAGACCTTTCATTAAACTACGGGTCTGAAATATCTCTTTCTGGAAAAAGACATCATAGCATAAAATATAAGTAATACCTCTAAAAATGTATTTTTGATGATGGTTTAATATTTCAAAAGTCATGAAGGTTTGAGTTCTAATTTAAATGTGTCTCAGGCCTTTAGCTTTAGTATTTATGAGAACGTGAGTGATTCTGAGGTTCAGTTTTTTGGTGTAGAGTAGTTAGATTCATAGACTTCACCAGTGCAAAGCAGACATGGTACATACCAGGCATAGTAAGGTGCACCTGCATTGCTGTTCATTTGCAGTGCACTAAAGCAGTCTTCTGCATTTTATTTATTCATTCTAATGTCCATTTTAGTTTATGCATGTGCAATATAATTGCTTTGAAACAGAGGTGGAAAACCAAAGCTGTAGGTGCAGAACTAAAAGCATATATAGAGTTTGCTTTTTAGAATAATGACATTCTGCAGTAATAGTGAATTATTGATAATAAAAATGAGCTTTGAATTCTTACTATTTAATATTGACAATGCACACCTAGCAAGGTATTTTCAAAATGATGCTGTACTTGCTCATTGTTTTGGTTTGTTTTTGTCTTTCACAAGACATGGTGAATATTTTGATGTCTGAAACTAAATATGTTAAAAGGTATCACAGTAAAATCATATCTCATTTGTATGGGGAAAGATTTTGTTACTTTTTGCTATGAGGTTAAATAATACTTTAAAGTTCTTTTAAAAATATGTGTTGAAATGAGATAAGTACAGAATAATGAGGAGCTGCCTATTTATTAATTTTCATTGCATTTTCTCCTTTTTTCTTTTTTTTTTCACTCTTCCTACTATTTCTGTTCTTTCCTAGATTTTGGGGTTGTTTGGTTGATTGTGGGTGGGGGGTTTTGTTATTGGGTTTTCTTTCATTTTGTTTAAATATCTTTTCTGAAACACAAGTAGGTGTCAAGTCTTGAAGATTAGTCGATCTCTTAGCATTACGCATTTTATTAGATGTTTGCTGCTCAAATTGCTTGTCATGTATAGTCATACATCTCTGTATAGGATCTGGTTGTAATGTTTTCACCAAATAGTTCATGTATGGACTTGATCTTTATATATAGAATGGAATCAGACATTGGGCAAATAATTTTTAGTATTCCAGTTATAGAAAATTATTAGAGCTGGAATTTGTTCATGTCCAGTCCCTGTATTCCTGGTTTTCTTACTTATTTCTGGAAAATTAACAAATATAGTAGAATCTCTGAGTATAAGAGAGAACTTCAAATGCAGTTTGATAACACAGAAATCCCATTTCTATGGTGTATGTGTATAGGAAAATGAAAGCTTGATCCTAATATGAGTTAAGCATCTATGTTTTAATTTTAATCTGGCTACCATGGATAGTAATAGCAGGTGAGTTGTAAGGAGGCAGATTTCAGCTACTGAGATTCTGAGGGTTGTTTGTAAGACTTATGTGTATTTTAATCCATGATGTAAGGTGTAAAGCCAATGGTACTGTAGCATAAAAATGATAACTTTGTTTCATTGTGCTTTGGGCACTTTTGCCTAGTATCCATGGTCCTGGACTCCTTTCTCTGAAATCAACCAATAAACCACTCTTTTGCTAGTACTTTGGTGCTACTGGCATCTCTTCCCTGGATTGATATTTAGAATCTGAAAATTGAAGGATTTAGAGTCAACTGTGTATATTTAGGTAGAAACAGTGACCAGCCTTCTCTGAGCTAATACTATAATATAATATAAAGAAAGTTATCAGAAAGTTTGAGTTTAGTTTAGGAGTGATGCAGTTGAGTCGTTAGAGGTTGTAGGACATCAAGAAAACCCTCTGATGAGGTGTGTAATAAATGGTTAGGGTATACATCAAGAGATATATATTACATACAGATCAATACCACAATTACCTGCTGAATATCTATGCAGTCAGGTTTTTAAATGTCTTTTATGATGAGAAGTGCACAGGTTAATTATTGATTTCCAGTAAAATCTGGAGACTGTATTCTAAGTATATCAAGATTCATTTTGAATATATCAAATACATTGTCTGTTTCAGGATATATGACATAGTAGGGAGATGGGGTGCCATGGTGAAGGAAAGATTGCATGAACAGAGAGGTGGAGAGTAAGAGATGTGAAAATTAAGTGTGAAAAATTGACTTGTAGTATAGGTAAGGAAGGTCAAATGGAGGAGCCTTAATTCTGAAGTTCAAAGGTTCTGCTCCATGAAGGACAGAAAGAAGTCACAGTCTTGTATTCTCTGTAAATTTCTAGTTAATGAAAATATAGCAATAAATAATATTGATTACCTCCATTTCTAAATGGATATTTATGTCATTATACTGAGAATAATAATAATATTATGGAGGAAGAGGTACTATTAGACTGATAATAGCCACCTAACTGACATCAGTTACAAGTAGGAATAAAGTAATGCAGTATAACAAAGAGCTGCCTCCTGAAACATGTTTTCACTGCATTCATATATAAGAATAAAATGCATTAACTTACCTTTTAGCTACATATCAAAATAATGCCGTACTGAGTTCAAATTATTAGCTTAATAAAGTGAAGTAGATGGTTTAAAAGGTAATGCAGAGCATTCAGGAAAATTGAATTGATGTGCTAATGAAGTTTATGTCTACAGAACTGAGATTCATATAACTGTGTGGTAGATTAATTTAAAAGATACTCTTCCACAGAGCACTTCTATCACTTCTGAGGCAAGAATCATGTTATTTAGAGGAAAAAATCTACTTGAAGAAGATACAATACAACAATACAACCTAATGCCTTTCAGTGGCCATTTTTCCAATGTAATGTTGTAATGATCTAATTGGATTTTGAATAGGAGAGAATTGTGTATCCTCATGGCCACTTTGGGAAGGCCACATACAAGGTAATAACAATGGAGAGCTATCAAATATCCTAAGGGTAGATGTGGTGAAACAAGCACATAAATAGACTAGCTTAGCTGATTCCAACACAAATGTGTAACTGCAGGTTTCTGATGGGCTGTACAATTGTTAGAGCTAATACCTTAAATCACTAATTTCGTTCTCACTATCTTACCTGCTGTGCAGTATAGGGAAATACCTTTTACTTACGTCTCCTTTTTTGCCTTCTCCTGTATTTTTTTCTTCTGACTTTTTGGCTCAAGTGTAATGGTTTGTTTCTTCATTGAGGAGTCACATTCTAAATGTTAGCTGAGTGAATTCAGCAACAGTCAAAAGTAGAAGTCAAAGGAAACAAGTTCCCATCAAACCAAATGTTGGAAACTGTTGGTGCTAGAGATGTGCTGTATAGGCAGAATTCTTCCAGCTGCTGTTGAGGTGAAAACAGAAGTGTGACACAGATTTATAAGGTGGTGTCAAGGATATTGTGGTAAGCATTTAATGGATCAGAGCACTTAGAAAATCTCCTTCACATTTTCTTTACATATATATATATATGTATGAATTTTTGAGCTACATTTGAGTGGTTTTGAACATAGTTCCAAACTTAACAGTAGAGGAAAAAGGTATCAAGATTTATCTGATTTGGGGTCTAATACAGTACCTTTCTGAGTAATGAAAATATTTCAGAACCAGCTTTAAGCTCAGAAAAGAAGTACTACATGTCATCTGGATTGAAAAAGGCGGAAGTTTATGAAAAAGAAATAAGTTTGTTACATTAGAATATCCTAGGTAGATCATTAAATTATTTAAGAATCTTTTATTTTGTCATAACTTGGCTCTAAGCCTATTGATTTGCAACTTCCAGCATTTTCAGTGCAGTTCTTACACTCAGTGAGTTTGTTACTTTTTGAAACAGTTGATGAAACTGCTCTTTGGCACTTTTTAATATATAGACAGCCAAATGTATGATGGCTTAATGCATTCTGTCTTTAAGTAGGCATCCAAATAAAACTCTGATTCATTCTCAGATAAGAGACTCTTTGTTCATAGTGAAGGAAGTTATTACTCTGGTGGTTTTTTCCATGGCCATAAAGCTTACTTTACTACAGAAGTAGTCATCCTGCAACTGTTCAAAATTTTTGTGCACAGGCAAGTACTCACTTTTTCATGTCCCTTCAAAGCTCCCTAGATTCTGTTATTAAGTATTTGAAGGGCATTACTAAGAAAGATCAAGGCAGATTTGTTGTTGTTACTGATACAAATATGCATTATTGTTTTCTTAAACACGGGCTTGTTACCTATGCAGCATCAATTCACACACTGAGGTGAAGTATTTCTATTTTTTCTTCTAGTTTGCTCCACGTAGGGATCTGAGTGGTAACCCATAAAATGCTGGCTCCCTGATCTTCAAAACTTTATGCTACTTGTACATTCCAATAAACAAATGCATCAGCATTCATTGGTTAGCAATTACATAACTTTTGCATTAGTTAGTACCCAAAGCCCCATTTCTTAGTTATATTCCTCACTTCTAATGTTAGTTAGTCTATATGTAGTGTTCTTCCTTCCATTTGAGTCTGGAGTCCATTCTGAGGAGATGGTCAATGCATCAGTGGTTGCAATCTCCCACTGGATTAGTATCACCTAGAAGTAATTTATATGCAGCTTACTCAGTGTTAGGGAAATTTTGGGCAGGTGAGAACTGTACTTTTTATTACACTCTAAAAGATACAAAGTTTGGAAGAAAATCCTTACTTTATTTTTCTGGTTGCCATTTATTCTCTTCTTTCATTGCACCCAAAGTGATTTTAAGATTTATGAAATTAAATTTAAAACAGTTTCATATTTTTCATTGCTTAACCACAGGAAGATAACTTCTTGAGCCGTTATTGTACCTTGGTTAAGAAACAGTTGAAGAGATTCGAATTCAGTAGCTCAGTCTATATATTTCTGCAGGTCTGTTCAAAGTTTTAGTGGTGTATTTCATAAACATGTCAAATGTAAGTTATTTTCATTTTGTAGGAGAACAAGAACTGCATTTTAACAAAATAATAATATTTTCTTGGGGCTGTGACACTCTGTACTACTCCAGCCTGATGGTAGTGTTTCAGTGAATAAATATCAATTGTAATCACTTTATTTTGTGCAATACTGAAGAGTGCTGTTCTGAATTAAACAGTTCTTATTGCTTAATACATCAGCAAGGGAAATGTGGCAAATGTTGTGTGATACATGTGGTTCTACTCTACAATTAAAACAAACCACAAAAAATAAAAGTGGAAAAAAGAGAAGCAGTCAGAACAAGAGATCATCACAGTAGTTGTCTGTCTTAAATGCTCTGTCTTTAACCATAATTCAACTATTCTCACATAAGCTTGAGTTTCTGGATGTTTGATTATTTGTGTACATATGTTGGAAGTCACTACCCTTCTCTTTTGCCATGTCATTGCTGATGAGCTGTGTAGGAGTGTTTGTGCAGGTTAATATAGACCACCTACTTGAAATCCAAATTTATGATCCTTCTTTCACCATGTCATCAATTATTTCCAGTAAAGCACAATTTGATTTAAAAGAACTAGACCTATGAAGCTTACGAGATTGAATCTGTTGCACTGTCTGTTTGATGAATAGTCCCATAAATAATATTTCTTTCGTCCTTTGTTTTATAGCTCAGTTGAGGCCTGCAGTAGCTAAGAGTTGTCTTGAATATGCTGGAAAGTATAAGCAAGGAAGTTTAGAGATACTGATTAACTGAGATTGCAATTTATGTATGTATTGCAAATGATACTGCTAATGGAAATCACGTGAGATTTTTCTCATCAAAGACAAAACTTGGTGAATTTAGAAATAATTGGTTGATACTTTCACTGTTCTGTCTCACATCAGACATTTGTTTCACAAACACGAAGAACATGTCTTACAATTTCCAATGAGGCTTCTCTTCTCTTTCATAGTACCTGATATATATTTCATATATATCAGTGAAATTTCAAGTGAGTTTCAGTCTTCATTAATAATTTCTAAAATCCATCTAAAGAATGGTCATAGTTTAAAAGTTTATCTAAGTATGTGTTATCAGGAGCAGAACAGGTGTCGCACACTTTATGTTAGAAAGGAGCACCAAAGCATTCAGAACTGACATTGCATTGCTTGGAGTGGGACATTCCTTGTGATTTTTTTATTGTTAGTGGTTTTGTTCCTACAAACGTTGCTCCTAATGCTGAACAATTCAAGTTGATGTTTCTTGTGATACAGTTACTATTGGCTGGTGTCTGTATATCTGTAAATCACTGGGTAGTACAGGGGTTTAATAATTGTGTGATGATATCTTTAGTTAAGGAACCAAAGCTTGTTCAGTTAACAAAGGCATTCTTGTCCCAGATCCAGACCACACTCAAATAGTAACACTACATGCTATATTGTAAATGTTTAAAATGTATGAGACATACTTTGCTTAATGAATTACCCCATATTTCAGCATTCCAGAACCAAGTAGCAAATTCGAAATTGAGCCAGCAATACTTTGCATCAATTTTCTAACCACCTGCAACTACAAGGAGTTGTATCTCTAGGTACAAGTTTTTGAATCATGAAAATATTGATGAAAAATATATCATCAGTCATTTTTATGTTACCAATATTTAGCTGGTTTCATTTGAGTATTTTTTAATAGTTTTCCAGTATAATTTTAACATAATGAATGGTAAGGTTTCTTGCTTATATCCTTGGATGTATTTTTCTGTGAGTAAAATGTTATACTGTTTGGATAGGGATGGTAGTTTATTTAGTTGTTGTGTGTTTAGTTTATTTGTTGGTTGGTCAGCTTGTTAGTTTTGGGGTTTTTTAATTCTTCATGTGCATTTATGACCNGTTGGTTTTTTTTTTACCTTTTTATGACAATTCTTCATGTGCATTTATGACGCCCTTTTGAGAGCCCTGGAGGTCTTCTCTTATTCTGTCATACCTGGAGCTCAAATACCAGGAGTTACTGTGTTTCTGATTAGTAATGATTCATCCAAACAAAGTTTGTATAAAAACAATTCTTTCAATAATTGCCTCCTTATTAAAAATAATTTTCAGACTTTTTTTTAAATCCACCCTTGTTTGCCACTGTCAGATTTTTCTGATGCCAGAGCTAAATACAAATTTTTGTATATATCTTCATTACAGTTTTATAGGACAAATTTCAAAATTACTTGCTTTTTTAAACACAGGACAAAACTTCAGTTATTTCTTTGTTGAGCTACCTTGTTGCAGATTTAAATCAATCTATCTTTCTTTTCCTGCTATCCTTCCTTCCATCCTCCCTCACTTTTTTCTAATTCTTTCCAGGTATTTCTTTGTCATATTGTTCATAGTCTGATTCTAGTCTAGATCTAGACAGCATTTACTGAAGTGTCATTGGAGCAAGAATTAAGTATTGAATGCTAAATTCACAGACTGGCAGAGCATGAGAAGCTGGGGAAAAGGGAAAACATTCTCATATTTCACTGAACAGCACTTTCCTGTGTTTTCTTTTGTTTTATTCAATATGTTTAAAAATGTGGAGGCTACAACGTATTTATATAATGAAGCTAAATTAATCCTAAGTCAAAACCTCATGAGGATGTAGTGTGATTCAAAGAAAATGAGTCCTATTGAAGATGAGGTTCACTTTGGAAAGAGTCTGTGGCTTCATGTCACACTGGCCTGGAAGGTGTGCAGAGCCAGCTCATGTGTGTTCTCTGAATCTCCCTGTCCTGTTGGTTCTAAAATTAGGCTTTCTGAACAACGAGGTTTTCTTCTCTATTTAAAAACTACCTTTTTTCTATACAATTGAATTTATTAGAGTCCCAGTTTATGTATTCAGTAGAGATGGCTTAAAGATGTGTGAGGGTGATATTTAAGTTGTGCTTGGCTCCAAAGTCAAATCAGGAGTATGGTTTAAATACGGATTTCTTAACATCCAAATCTTAATATCTTCTCATATTTTATTTGTATTCTTATACTGGAAGTCCATTATGAGATCAGGTGTAATAGCAGATTTCTGCTCATATCCAGTGGGTTCTAGGAGATTGAGCTGGTTTGGGTTGAGGTCTGACCTGAAATAAAACCAGGTGAACCAAGTTCAGATTTGAGAACTTCATTGGAACTAGAGATTCATGCAGTGCGAAGATGGAGATCAAAGCAAGTTTATCTGAAACTGGTTTTTTTTTCTGTTTTAATGAAATAAAAATTGGAAACCATTAAAAAAGAACAAAACATTTGTAAATTTGCTATTCTTACAGATCATTATGTATGGAATACAAAACATATTATTACATTGTGCAAGTGTTACTTAGATTCCAGAGCACATCAGTGTTAATTTGGTTATATTCTTTGAGAAGCATTGGTTGATTGGTTTCATACTGCTTACGTGTGGTACACAAACAATTACATGTTCTGTTTAAGTGTTGTATACCAATATTTTTAGTCACTTGAATGCCCCATCATAAAATCCCTGCATACACATTCTGGCCCATTACAAATGAAATGTGTTGTGTTTTCAAACTGCTTTACTGTCGGTTGTATTTCCAAGGTGAAAATGTTTGTTACTGTCCAGACTTTGTAGGTGTTGGATGTACTTTTCCTACTGGAGTTCAATGATTTTGTCTCGTGTAAGTGTTTGATTTATTTGTCACTGTTGTTTTCAATATTTGCAGCAGGGATTTCCTTTGGTATAAAATTGACTTTATTAGACTTTGCTGTCTAAGTGCAGGAAAACTTGTCTTCTGTCAAAAGACAGATATGCTTTTCATGTTTGTTCTGGCTTAATTCTTTATTTTATGTATTTATTTATGTCCACTGTTCTCCCACATGATTTAATGTTGGCAATAGATTTTTCTTCCTTGTTTTTTCTCTCTTCCTGCCACGGGTCTGTTGATTCAGCTGTGCGAGTCTGCAGGATTATTCGTTTTAGGGAGCTGTCAATAAATGGAGTTTAGATGGTGTTGAGTAACACTGTTTCCTTTTCCACTAAAAACAAACACAATGTCTTCTAATGCCCTTGCCTTTTTGGCTGTGCCTCATGCATCCTTGTGATGGTGATTGGGATGTGAATGTTAGTGGTTCTAAGCAGTTAGAGGAGATATAAAATATATAGTAATTCTAGCACTGGTGTCTGGTACCAAATGCTTCACAAAGGAAAATTAAATGCCAGTTTCATAAGGGCACATTTTATACATATTAGATCTAATTCTTGGAGTTTGCTGTTGCTATTCTAGGTTGCTTTGATAGTAACTGTAGAGTAGATATCAGTGCAAAATACCTGTTAATTTCCATTCCCTCCCCTTACGTAGTCTTCTGTCTCAGTATTTTCAACGGATTGGAATTTGTGCTTAATATATTCTAGAGTTTGTGTGTATCTTAGTGGTTTTTTTATAATGAAGGATTAAAATGACTCCTAGAGGGTGCCTATTTTCATGCTTTGACACATATGTCCTAAGCACTGTTGTGATGATGTAGGCAGCTGAGCTTTGGTGTTTGTAGTCCTCCAGGGTATCCACAGCAGAATCAGTGGTGTGATCTGCAACAGCTGTTATCTGAATTATATGTGTCAGCTTTACAAATGTAAAGAGCATAAGTAAAACATAATTTAGTTGTTCACATATGTAGTCACCACAGAGTACCAATATAATAATTTCATATAAAGGAGAAGAATTGCTCTGGGAAAAATGGGAGATAAATGAGAGATGTTGCCATGTAGATGCCTAATTAATCAACCCAGCTAGTCAGTAGTTTAAAATTCTACCATGATCCAGTAGAACATGCTGTTTCCCTATAGTCAAAACAATTTTTTGGTAGTGGGGAAAAATACCCACCAGACAAATTTTTCTGATATTCCTATTGTGAGAATTTTAGGGTCATGTGTAACTTGACTCTCTGTGGCTAGAGAAATCTGTGACATGTGAATGAAACTCTTCAAGCACTTATGCATTAACGGTATCCATTATTCTCAAAAAGGGACAGAAAATAAAAGGGGCAAAATTTTGATGTTGCATTCCCATTTACCTTCTAGGGAAGTTCATTTAAACCCTACAAATTGATCAAGGTCTTTTCATTAAAGAATGATTCAGGGGATTTTTTCTGTCTTCCCGTTTTACCAATTGAGTCTAAAGTCCATTCAGAGTGGAGCTAGGCTATGCATTGGATTGTGTTTCTTTCACTCTGCAATCACACAAAGATTCATAGATAACTTGGTGTCATATGAACCTGCTTTGTTGCTGACAGGAATATGAACAACTTCCAATTGCTCTGAATAAACAATCAAGAAGTTTGCTCTAATGATACAATTTTATAACACAAAAAAACTAAGTAAATTAGCTTTTAAAGCTAATTATGAAGCAGTTTCTTGTGTTCCTATTAATCTTGTTACTTTGTTTATTCTCTAAGCTCTTTAAGGCAAGGAAGCATAACTGAAGGATGTCAAAGTACATCTCCATTAGCAACACTCTGTTGGTTTGCCTGGCGCATTTTGTCCAAGCAGCACAGCTCAGTCAATATTTTCCTTGCCTGGGAGAGACAAGGGAGTCTCCATGGCAAGCCAGCCTCCATGTGCACTTCAAAATGTTCCTAAATTATTCCTGTATTTAATTGAATTCTGTGCTTCTGTGACTGGAGGGAACAAGAACAGTTACTGTTGTCGAATTTTGGAAATTACCCGTGTGTTTAGGGTTCACACTGTGGTTGTGAGTTCACAAAAAGGAAGTGAGCTGGTTCACATGGGCAGGTCTGGGGAAACACCTCCTGTTTGTCTGACTCTCAACCAAGATTCCTGTGATGCTCTTTGCAGGCACTTGGCACAGATACAGAGTAAAAGCTAAGTTCTGCTTTACTCTTGAAACACAGGTTCTTCTTCTTTATGACTAATAAATATTTTCTCCACTTTTGCAGCTTTATTTTTTCTATATAGAATGACTTTCAGGACATTTGATACTGTGCTAATTGATTGATCTGTGAATTAATATTTATTAGGCAATAGCATATAATTCTTTGTTCCAGGTTATGATTATTAAAATAATTTCTAAATGAAGTTTGGAGGTTGAGCATTAGCACAATAAATAGCTGTGATGGTTGTATTGTTTAAAAAGAAAATCTCAGAAAAGATACACAGTATCTTCTCAGTTTGATCTGATGAAGAAAACAAGCCAAAATGATGCTGTTGGTGAATGGCCATTAAGTTAGAAATATAATTATACTGTGTAAATGAAAGACAGAGCAAAGATATTGCTTAAGATTCATACATTCTGGTAGTTGTTAATTGAAATGAGTTAAATTCATACAAAGCTTTCTGCAAGTGTGGGTAACCCATCTTGTGAAGTAATTAGTATTTGGTTTAGGTAGTTTTCTGGTTGCTTTGTTCAGCATTTATTGAGAGGGGTACAATAGCTCTTTTGAGATTTTTCAAAAATTTATAGTAAGAACTGTTGGATCTCTTCAGAAAATGCAGAATCAGACTGAATCAAGCTTAGTGATTGTTTATAGAAGGTGAAGCCTCCAGAGTAATGCAGCAGGTGAATAGGTCACAATGTTTGAGAGCAGCTTTATTTCATTTGCAATTGGAGTGTCGAAATGTAAGTTATACCACCAGGAATGAAACCCAGAGTAGCTTTATTTCGTAATATTTGATTGAGGGTTTTTTCATTATTAATAAAAGATACACCAAACAGAGATTGATATCCTGTACATCCAGTGTTAGAATTAGAAAGTCTTAATGGAATGGAATTAATTTCTAGCTTTTGAAGAAAAGCCTGACTCCTTTTTTGGGTTTGTCCTGGTTATACAAAATCTTTCACAGTGCTGAAAATTTATTGGTAAAAGGATCGTTATTATTGCTGTTGTACTTGTTGTTATTAATATTATTATTAAAGCCTGACTCCTTTTTTGGGTTTGTCCTGGTTATACAAAATCTTTCACAGTGCTGAAAATTTATTGGTAAAAGGATTGTTATTATTGCTGTTTTACTTGTTATTAATTATTTAAAACCTCCATGAGCACATATTTGCACTAACAGACCATTTCTGAAACAGAAGGCCCCTAATTTTGCTTTGCTTGGCCAATTAATCCGGAAACATTTTTAACAGATTACACATTTCTTTAAAGATTTCTTTTTTTTCTTAAATTGCATTGGAGCCAGCATCCTGACTAGATGGAAACCTGCTATGAAACTGGTATTCTTTTTTGCTCCTTTTTCTTTTTTTTTTTTAACAGGTACTCTGTTCTTATGGGTCTGCACATTATAATCTAACTGAATCAATTATATTTAAGTGCACAGGAGCTGGTCATGTTTAACTTGTGCTGTTTATCTTTTTTGTTTCCCTATAGGTATATTCGAATTGTTGGGACCCACAACACAGTGAACAAAGTATTCCATATTGTGGCATTTGAATGCATGTTCACAAACAAATCCTTTACTCTTGAGAAAGGTCTGATAGGTAAGAGATAAAACCATTTTCCTTTTTCATGAACTGTTGTAAACACTTGTCTTTTAAAGCTCGCCATTACTGCACTCTACTTCTGTTTCCATCCAGAAATCTCTAAATTGAGTTAAATAGTGTTGTAACCATAGAATTAGTTAGTCTTTACAACTTCTGTGAAATTCCAGTACTGTGGATTAATTAATGATGGTGCAGGAATGCTAAAGTTCAAGTCAGCCACTGCTGACAAAGCCACTGGTAGCTGAGTCAGTCAATGTGATTTTTCTTTGCATGTCACAGTATGGTTGCTCATGCCTCCCAGTAGATTAGCCTGAATTCTCTTACAAGAATGGACTAAGCACAGCTATTTATTGTAGTGATGATGGATTTGGACGTTTAGGGCCTCTTATATAGCCTGGTTACAACTGCTGCAAGTAAACTCTCATGTATTGATTTCCCCCCAAAGAGTCATAGACATGCTTAGCCATGGCAGAACATTATATTGGCTATGCTGCTATTATTCTCAGAACACCACGCTGATGGAGCTCTCTTAGCTCTGGGCAGCTTATATAACACTGATTTAAGTACCTTTATGTTACTTAAGGTAGAAATCCCCAACAGACCAATGGTACTGAATGATAAAATGTATCACAGAAAGATGTAATATCGATTTTTTTTTTTTAATAGTTCAAATGGGGTGGTTTCTGTGCTTTCTTCCATATAAACTCACACAAAAGTCAGATCCTGAAGTTCATTGGAGAAAATATTTAGTAGTTGTCTAGGTAGGTTTTCCCATAGTTTATTACTAATGGCATAAAATCAAGAGTTTCAGCAAAATTCCTAGAGTTCATGCTGGTTTTAAACAAATATTTAAATTTTAAATATGTAGCCATCATGAGAAGGAAGATTTTTAGTAAGACATATTCACTTTAAATTTTTTCTGAGAAAACTGTAATATTTAGCCATGAAAAACCAAGACCCAGTTCCTTCAGCCTGTTCCCTGTGTGTTATACAAAGGCAAATCAAAACCCTTCCCTTTGTTTTAGGTAGTGTATGAGTAGCATTGCAATTACTGTTTATTCTATTTTGTAGTCAATAGCAAGGAAGAACTGTGTTAAAAGAAAACATCCCTGCAGTAGGCTAGTTAACAGAGAAACAAAGTATCTCAGATTTAATAAAACCTTTGAGCTAAATTTCATAGTTAACACTGCCAGCTGTGAATTTTTAGAAACTTCATACAAAGTGCGTTAGTGTGTACAAATATTTGTACGTATTTGATTTCAGATGATCAAATTTATTTAGTAAATGCTGCATTTGGGACTTTTTTTTTGAGCATTAACACAAAGTTTGATCATAAGTAGGCAAGGCAGTGAATCTGTGCATGTTTGTGTGAGTGAACTTTTACTGTAAGTGACTCGTCTTTCATAGACTTATTTTTTCTGATTGATCATTCTAGTGAGACAAACTATTTGATCTATTTTAACATTTCTTAAGTTTCAAGGGTTATCTAGGGGATGGAGACTTCATAAAGCTTTATTACAAATTCTTTGTTTGTGAGAATGTTTTTGTAGAATCTTACAGGTGAATAGGGTTTGGGCAGCATAAGGGTTTCTGGTGTTAATGGTGATTTTTAATCAAGGGCAGCCTTGCTGTTGTTCAGGGTCAGTCAAGCTGTTGTACATGTAACTCATTTGAAGTGATGAACAATAAGGAAAGAGAAGCCTGTAGATGTTTAAGGGATGTTAATCAATACAATTGATAGAAAATTAAAAGTAAGAATTTCGGGAGTAGTTAATTGAAAGTGGAATGTGGATAGACTTCCAAGTGTTGATGAGGCACCAGCAGTTGTATAGAGGACCCTGCAGAGTTTTTGATGAGAAAGATACAAATGGAAATAATTGGAGACTACTTGAGGCCAGTCCAGTTGTGAAATGGAGCAGGGCACCTGTGACTGTTCCATCAGAATTTTTGGCCATCAGTATTGCCTATTCAAAAATACTCTCAACAACTTTGACCCAGCAAAGAGATATCCATTTAATGGTTGGTTTTTGGTTCTTTTTCATATCTCTGATGATTACCATAAGGCACCATATTGTGTGGCTCCTGTGATCAAGCAGACTGTCTGTCCAAGGTCCACTTGTGTAAAAACTCAGTATAAGTACCAATAGGTTGGCCTGTTGCTCTGATGAGAACTTGTAATGTTTGTTTCTCTTTCTGAAGTGACCAGATACAATAAAGAGAATTGAAAGCAGTTAGGAAAAATCAACTAAATATATGAAAGTGCAGTAATCTGAGTAGATTGCTTTTAGGCTTGACTGAGTAGAGGAACTTTCATCTTAAACCCTTGAAAAGCAGTTCATTGGGTTCATTGCTTATTCCATATGATATTAAATACAGTATTAAATTACATTAGAACAAACACAGCTGCTGTTTCTTTACCCTGTTTTATTAAAAATGAAGTATTGGTCAGCCCTTGAAGGCTATAAGGTCCTTACAAAAAGGCTATGTGACCCTTACTTCAACCAAAACAACACTGAAGATAATATGTGAAGACTTTGTCATTTGAAAACTCATTCCAAAGAAATGAGGCCTCTAAGGTATTTGGTTAGAGATGTTATGTGGAAACTTGAGTGATTATTTATTTAATTTTTGTAAAAGATACTCAACTTGAACAGGGAGCTGTATATGCGAAGAGCATGATTTATCAGATATATTAGTACTGATGTATAGTGTCTATGGAATGGCTGTCACCGTACAGTGAAGATTAGAAGGCTGGTAAACAAACAGTAAAAGTGAAGTGCTGTTTCATGATAACAACAATTTTATGTTGTTTTGGTTTTTTTGTACAAGGTTTTAATGAAGATTTACTGACTTGACATATTACAATTAAAAGTGAATGTGGAAGATGATTTATACAGTCACTTTGTATGACAGTGGATGTAGATGACCCAATGGTAGCTGAGCAGCAGTTTTGAAGCAAAAGCAGCAGAAAATGCTCTTTATAGCACTGTCTGGTGTTTTAAGTGTTGGTTTATAGTTTGTTTTGTGAAATGAGGTGACAGAAAGGAATGTAATCATATGAAATTATTTCCCTAACGCAGATGTTAGGGTTGAGATGTATTTTTCTTTTTGGCATAGTATTATCTCTAAATGTGTAAGTCAACAGTTTTTCATATTAAATTCATTATATTAACATAACTCTTTCATTTAACAAGGCTGCAAATATTCTTTAATCTCACATAGTGCTTATTTATAATGAACTTCTGCTTATGAAATTTTGAATGGTCTTTAGCCATTTAATGTGGAATCCAAAACAAAATAATATTTTCACAAGAGACATACTCCTTTGGAAGCAGTACCTGGTGTCATGTGATGTGTTGTAAAATGTTCTAATCTGCCCAGTGGCAAGAAGTTACAACAGCAGTTAAAGGACTGCTTCTGTGCAAGGCCTCTAGGTTTCTGAGAGTTTTTTTCCCACCTTAATAGAGGCAAAAATTCCTCTTTTCTGCCTCAAATGGGAAAAAAGCTTGATTACCTTAGTCCTTTAATCACTACTCAGTGCTGAGGGGCAGTCAAGAATTATGTGGGCTTGACCAATCTTCTGTTTGATTTTGAGCCTGGTGAAGGTCATTGGGAATGCAATGTGGATGGCTTTTCCACGAAGCAGTGCTGGTCTGTAGTCTGTCTCAGTCTATCAGACTGTCTTGAAACTCGTGCATTACACATGAAAGAGAGAAGAGTGAATAATGTCTGAAGAGCAGAAGATAGATGTAAAACACTGGAATGTCCTTGGTCACCCTCTGGGGAATGCTGTTCAGTACTTAGGAATCATCGTGAGCCTTCATTTGTGTGCTGTTCAATGCCTTAGGAGAACTTGTTTTAAACGGGATAAAATGATACAAATAAATATTCACTTGTCTTTTACTCTGGCAGTTATTTAAAAAAAAAAAAGAGAACAAACAAAATTGAATGTGGAGCAGGGAAAAACCAGTCATATCAGCTTGCTAGTGTGTGGTTCAGCTTTGTAAAAGATTGCTTTCTCTCCCCAAGGAAGCAGTGAGAGATGCTGGTTTTTGTCTTGTTTAATGTTGACTCCATGCAAAGCTATCATATTTGGTTTTTTCTTTTTTAAAAAGGTTCACATTTTTCCAAAACAATGCAGGCTTACCCAGCAGTGTAAGTCAGCTCTGCTGCAGCCATAGCTTTAGGAAATTATGAAAAGTTGAAGACAATATATGTACTGCAGGGATTTTTTTCCCCTTTCTACAAGAAAGCACAGCCACATGGTCAGTTTTGGGAGGGATGTGTTCATTTGGTTACAGTTCTTTTTTTTTTATCCTTTTCTGTCTTTTTCCAGTGCTACAAGGAGGGATGCACACTTACTAAAACAACTGATATTTCTGAAAGCCTTCTGCAGACGTAATGGTTAATGAAAGACCCCTGTAGCAGCCAATTAGTTGGCAAAAATATGGCCAGTTCTAGTGACTTGAATGATTTTGTTCTAATTTATTGGATTAGGAATCATGAGCTGTAGCAAGTATCAAGTGAAAAATCAGCTTTCTCTGAAGATTCTCTAATACAATTTCTGACAGTTGGGCAAAAGCAACATATCAGTGGGGTTTTCTTTTCCAGCCAGATATGGCTTGCAGAAAGCTTTTCACTGAAACAGGTGAAAATACTGTTGATACTTTTTTGAAGATGATTTTTTTTTTTAGCTCTTGATTTCTTTGAATAATTTGGTTGAAGTTTCAAATTAAATGTAGTAATTTCATCAGCAAGTTTCAACTCCAGAAAATAGAAAGAATATGCGGAATGAAAGACAGGATATGTGGCTGTACTTTTAATTAACTGCAAAGTCTGTAGATTTCATGTTTTTTCTACCATGTAGCAAATACACAAGGGCTAATTCATATATTGAATAAAGATTAGACTTAACAAATCTTTTGGCATGTGGGAAATGAGAACAAAATGCTTCCTATGCTTTTAATTCTTTATTACAATATGATCAAACTCTGAAATAATCCTTGCATCTTTAGTTCTCTTTTTCTTTAGTCTCAACTTTTCTATTTTCCAACCACACAGGAAGGAAACTTTTGTCAGCTTGGTAGATGTTCAAGTAGAAGAGGAATGCAATTTTATAGTTAAAAATTGAGCAATTGGAAGCTGAACATTTAACAGATGTAAACATGAGAGGAAAATCACTCCTTTATACTAACTAAAACAAAAATTTATTTCTTCTAGTGTAATTTATTTTTTGTAGTTTCTTCACAATGATAGTTTTGTGTCTTAAGAGAATTCACTAAAATGAATATTTACAATGATGACACATAGGCAGAGAACTTCTGATTATTGCCTAGTGTGCAGTATAAATACATTCAACAGTCCATAATGCTTTAAATTGCTGCTTTTCTATAAAATAAGACTATGCAGTAGATCTACTTTCTCCCTGTATGTTTATTTTCATAATTTATTTAAGGTTTATTAATGGCTGGTTTTTGTGAACCAGTACAAACACCCTCTTTGTTCTGTTCCTTCTTGTGTTGCAAAAAGTTATTTGAGGGTTTTCTTTCATTTCCCCACCCACCCTCTCTGTAGTGAAGTCACAGTGGATGGACAGAAAGCAAAAGCTGACCTGTCCAGAATGAGAGGTAAAAGGGAGTAGTCTACACTCAGATATGGAAGCCACTTGGCAGCAGCAGCAGCTTTAACTCTTTTTTCAGAGTGCTTCAGAGGAAAAAAAAATTCTTAGGAAAAATCAAGTATGTTCAAAAGACAAAGTAAGAGAAACCAGCTTAAGGAGTGATAAATAAATATGACTCAGGCTACAACACACTTCTGGTACATTTTTATGTTGGAAATTCTCTAAGGACAGTTGAATAACATATCTGTCTTATCTTTAAATATAGTCAGTATAGATGACCCTTAGGCCATGTCTTGAAAATTGCAATCCTTTATAAAAATACTATTGCTAGAATTAAATATACTGCCAGTTCTTCAATGTTCCATACTGCAGCATAAGACAAGGAGACAAGAGAGTAAGTTTTAATAAATGTTTGATGCTGCTGTCCCGTAACCTCAATCATCTCCTTATGTTTGCTTGCAGAATGTGTTTGCTTTGCTAACACATGTCTTTTCTGTTCCATAAAAGCAAATCAGACTTTTCAGGCCAAAACTGTTCTATGAACAGTAGGAAAAAAAAAAACAAACAACAATTTTTGTATTTGTAATCTTCTCTTTTCCTTTCTCTGACAATATTGGTTACTGTAAGAGCTGGATAGCTGGTGGATTAAAAAAAGAAACAAAAATAGAAACAAAAATAGAAACAAGACTGTTGGTTTTGACAGTTTGTATTTGTAAATAAGTGACCTAAATTGAAGCAGAAATTCTAATGGGAAAAAGGAATACAACCAAAAGACTTGAAAATACAGCACAGAGCAGAGTCCCCACCAGATGGTAGTTTTAATAAATTTATCAAGCGTATATAAAAGATGATAATGAACATTCAAAATAGGGAGTGGCAGACCCCCTAGAGAGAAGGAACAGGATGGCACATTCTGTGCACTTCAATTAGTCAGAGTCACTTTCTAATTAGCTGTTATAGGGAAGACCACAGAATTATATTAAAAACGCACCATGACAGTTTCTGTACAGTTTTTAAGGAGTTTGACTAATCAGGGTAACGTCTTCTAAGGAGGGTCATGAGTTGGTGCAGAAATCTAAACATGAGAAGGAGCAGGATGATGCTCAGAGGGCATGCAGGCAAAATACTGCATGAACTGAGCTGCACTACATACAATTAATCACTTAACTCAGAGTGTGTCTAGAATATCCCATGGAGTCTCAACATGAGCATTGATTTTGACTCATTCTCTTTTTTACCAAGATTGCAAAAGCTTCCTCTCCCTATTAAAAAAACCCAACAAAACAAAACAAACAGAAACCCACAACAACAACAAAAAAACAGCTCTATGTAGAAGATGGTTTAAAGTTTATATAAAATGAATACACAAATAGGTTCCCTTACTCCCAGGGAGGAGAGGAAGAAAAGGAAGTCAAGGCAAATTTTAATTCAATGCCAGTACTCTTAGTTCACATTGTTAGCCTTTGCTTTATTCAGATAGTTCCCAGTGAACTACTTCTAATGTCTTAACACCTGCTCCCCCATAAGAATCTGGGAATTGTTTAGTGCCTCTTTTCAGTAATAGAGGAATCAGGAGATTTCTAGAATAGTAAAGTGCTGGGTTTAGTAATTTTTTATGAGCGGACAGAGATGATAGTATATTTGATAATGCAGTAGCTTTCCCAGAACTGGCTGCTTCTTCATTGCCTTGGATTACTACTTGGCAATGAGCCTGCAGTTTTTTCCCATGTTCTTTAAGGTGTTTTGGTTGGTTAGTGGCTTTCTTAAGATTATGCTTCTGACACCAATAACACAGTCAAATCACAGAATCCTAGCTCTTAATGGAAAATTCTCTCTTTTATTGCATGCTGAACTCATACAGTTAGCTCTGAAATTCCTCATAGCTGTGTTTCAAACATATGTAATAGAGGGAGGTTTCATCATAAAAACAGGAAGAAATAATTTCAAAATTTCTAAAGTTTTGCTGGACAAGCTATTTTTCCCAATTGTGTTAAAAGAGTGCTTTCCTATCACCGATACTGAAATCCATCTGTTAATTTAAGCTATTCTGGAATCAGTGCTATAAAAATTATCTGTAGCACTTGTTCATCACTTGTTCACAGTTCATGTTATGTGAGTTAAATTTCCTTCTGTTGATGGTATTTTCTTTCTTTTTTTTTTTCTTTTTACCAGCTCTTCTCCAGAAATAAAGACTGTTGGCATCTGAACTGTTTTCTGACTGTACGTCTGTCATCTTTGTGTTTTTAATTCACAGTTCCCACTGAAAATGTTGCAACAATTGCAGACTGTGCCAGTGTGATTGAGGGTGTAAGTCGCAGTCGCAATGCCTTATTGAATGGAGACACAAAAAACTATGATTGGGATTCTGGATACACATGCCACCAGCTTGGGAGCGGAGCTATTGTAGTGCAGCTGGCACAGCCCTACATGATTGGATCAATACGGTAAGAGGATTTATTTTTCTCTAAATTAGGGGCCACAGTGAAATTTTTGCTGAGCAGTTATTTTCTTTAGAACCTATGACATTTGGAAATGACATTAATTAGGGGGCTAGTTCAGTAGTTGTCGTTTGGCTTCTTACTTCAGTATAACAGGCATGTTAAAAATTAAATGTGTGAATTATATGTCAAGACATACAAGTGCAGTTCCAGAAAATATTACTTTTCAGAGGCATAATAGTAATAGCAGTCAAATTATAAGATTAAAGTTATATACTTATTTTTAAATAGAATTTAATTGCAGTCTCACTTATGGTTAAATAGGTGCAGTTACTCTTATCCACTTCATTCTGAAAACAATTTTCTTGAAGAAAATCATCAAGGTCAGGTCAGCCAGGCTTCCTTTCCAGTGTACAATTAGTGGTAGTTCTTACTTAAACATGGAGGGTGTAATAAAGGTACAGCAACTCGAATATTGATTTACAAGGCCGGATTGATTAATATATTTAGATTTGGATTGAAGTTCATTGGGCTGCTTCTACTGTAAATGTGTGTATACATATGAAGATCAAAATTTTGGCTGATGTAGAGACTTAGGAAATAGATAGGAGAGCAGTATTTTTCACAGGTGAAAAGAAAAATATTCCTGCCAACTTGAGATTCTCTGACTGTAAATGTTTGGGGTGTTAGTTTCATAAAGTCAAGCATACAAAACCTTGTCTTAATGGCATCATGGTCTTTGTAAATTTAGACTGTGTAGTCAGGGACTTAATTTGTATTCTCTGTGACAGTGAAATAAAGATTTCTGAAGTTCAGAGTACTAGTGATCAAAGGCTGAAATCCCAGGTGAGTACTGGCTTGCAACAGAGACCATGTACATAGATGTGTACTTCTAGGAGCTCAGTGCCTTCCCCCTGTTAAGAGCTGCCAAGTGAGACTTGAAAGCTCTTTTCTAACTGCCAATTTCTGTTTTGTGTGGTTTGGGTTTGGCCTATGGCATTGTTATGATGGTTGTAAAACTTTGAAGATAAAGTTTGACACCAGGCATCCAGGCAAATCCCTAACCTACCAAAAGTAGTGTTTTGTGTCTATGCAGGCTGTAGATGTTATGCATAATGCAAGTCCAGCATTGTTCTCCCTGTGTGAAACGAGTAAGTGTGGTTGGCAACTTCCCACACTCATTTGAGTTGGGTGTTGTTAATATTATATTAAATATTGCATCTTAAGTAGAAAGCCAAGCAGTACTCAGATTTCCTTAAATAGATAAATGAAAATATAATTCCAGCATTTTTGTGACACTTTAAACTTAAGTAGCAGTTAAGGCTTTGGCCATAAAAAAGAGTAAGAGAAGAATATACCAACTAAAATGCATAGTTTCTCAGTTTCTCTGTCTTCCTATCTTACCGTTTTCTGTTATTCTTCAATTGATGCATTGTACCTTCTTTCCCAGTTAATGAAAAAACCTCACTTTCCTATAATAAATGCTATGCTATTGTTTATTCTTGTGCAGAATATTTTAAATTAGTTTCTTTATTAAATTAGTGTGTTAGGTGAATTAAACTTTTGGTTGCCAAGAAATGGTAACTATGTAATCAGCAAGTGTGTAGAGCAAATTAAAAAGAAAAAAACCCCAAACATCACATAATTCAAAATAATTAGGCATTTAGTGATTTATGTGATATTGAATTGTACAGCTACAGGTTCAGAATCTCATCTTTCTTTGTCAGCTTCCCTGCATGTATAGTACAAACAAGATTAATAGCTTACTTTACAATAATAACAACAATAAACATCATAGTCTGGGATATCTTCTGACAGAGGAGACTACCTGCATTGCATAGAGACAGAAATGCTAGCAGCATGTCATTTCTCCCTTTTTGTGTACTGCCTAAAAGAACAAGTGCTTTGAGTTGCAGCTGTGTCTATTGCAGGTCATAGGCAGCCAGGGGAAGCTGCACCTTGCTGGGGAAGTGAAGTTTTGCTCTGTGGCACCTACAGCTTTGGCAAGGGTCTGGAACAAGTTCTATATTAAGACATGCTAAAGATGGTGACAATGTCTCTTTATTCAGCATCAGGAAATCTATGTTTGGTACAGAAATCAAATCATATATAAACGTAGATGGCAGCAAAATGTCTTAGTACTTAATCTTAATGGAAGCAAGAGAATTTTTTTGTTAACAGAATGTCTGCCACAAATGATCGAACTGTATTCACTGCCTGTTTTCCTGGTGTTTGCTTGTTTGAAAACTCCCTTGATCTCATGCTCCCACCTAATAGAAAAAAATTCTAGGAGAATTAGCTTTAGGCTGGCAGTACACCATGACTACAGAATTACATGAATTCTGCTGCCCTCAGAAACTGAGTCATTATACCCATGGGTTTGGATTTTAAGTGAATAATTAGGAATTAAAGTATGTATCTTTTTACTTCAGAAACACAAATGTGCTATTGAATATATTTATTTCAGAGAGGGTAAATATATAAACCTTTGAAAAAATGTAGTAGCTGCTTTTAGTCTATAGAAATGGGAGTATCACTGGAGAGAGCCTCCAAGACATATGTTACCATGGCAACAAAATTCTGAATATGAAAAAAACAGAAGAACTGTTGGTGTTCAAATATGCCTTAGAAATGCAGAGAGTTGAATATTTCAGGAATACATATTGTATGCATGCTTTCTGCCAAAGTCATTCCAATGTCTAAGAATCTTAGCACCCTTCAGGCTGGAAGGGACTTGAGGGAGAAGACATCTAGCATCAGGTTGTGTCTCAAAGGAGGGTCAGTTATGAAAAAAGACACCATCCCAATCAAGGGTTTATGCACTCAGGTCTTGAAAATTTCCAAGGCAAGAAATTCCACAACTTCTCTGGGTAGCCTCTGATAACCTGTTCTCAGATATTGACAAGTGCTGTTAGGTTCCTCCCCAGCCCCAAGCCTCCTTAGGCTAAACAAGCCAGCTTCCCCTGTCTCTTGCACAGGGTGTGTGCTTCAAACTCAGGAACATTTTGATGGTCCTCTGCTGGAATTGATGAGATGTATCAATGTTCTATTTGGATCCAAAAAGGGATTCAGTATGCCAAGCATGATCTAACAAGTACAGAACAATAATCTCTTTCCATTGTTTTGCTGGCTCAATTCCTGTTACTCCAGCTCCATATGTTTCTAGCCTTCATTGCTGAGAAGGCACACAGGCAACTAATAACATCTGTTCAATTTGAATTGAAATTCCATGGGAGACCATGTTGAAACTTTGATAATACTGAATACTTCTTCATGTATTTGTGTATAAATTTGGAGCTCTTGACTTCCACATCAAAATTTACTCAGAAATTCTGAAAGAGGTCTAATGACAATCAGAGCTCAATACTGATTTTTAATAGAGAAGACATGGAAAACATGGAGATTTTAACCCATCCCTTTCAATCCAAATTGTTCTGTGATCCTATGGGGTTTTTTTAACAATTGTTACTAAATATGGTCTTTTAGATTATGAAATTTTAAAAAACATTTAAGGGTTTTGTTCTTTTATTAGTTCTCAGGACTCAGCTTACAAGATACTTGGAACAGTTAACAGAGTAAATGTTAGTTTAGATGTTGTTCCACATAGTTGCCTGTCTGGACACAAAATACCTTTCTCCTTTTAGTCCCTGAAAAGGCCAGTATTAGTGACAGAAAAACTATAGTATTTAATTAGGAACAGAAAAACACCAACTGGTGTGTGTAACATAGTAAACATAATTTAATTTTAAAAGGCTAAAATGTGAATATTGCAGCAGCTGCCATATCACAATAACTTTCTGTCTAATTCTCCCTGCATTTAAATGGAATAGAAATATAGTACTATTATGCTACAGTCTTTGACTGATTTTTCCTATAAATTTAAAAAAACAAAAAAAAGAAAGGATTTGTTAGTGTATGTGGTAGAGATGGAATTCTATGCCGTAGTGATTTTCATGTTAGAATACATGGAAATACTTTTTGTCTTTAGAAAAGTACATGAACTACTTATCCAACTTTAATCTTTAATGCTAGTATGAAAATGATATCTTCTCATATTCAGAGCAATCCTTAAATTAACAAACAGCATCAGTGAACTTGAATGTGTTTTCTGTTTGCTTATGCCATCATCATATACATCTCTTATGCTTTCTGATTTTCCATACCACTTCCACTTATGAAGCTTTTCTTTCTTTACTGCTCATTTTTTGTGCTTGCCTGACTCGAGAGTAAAGTCATGACTCAGAATGAATAATCATAGGAACACACANGAGTAAAGTCATGACTCAGAATGAATAATAGGAACACACGGAAAATATGCAGAAATTTTGTCTCTTTTGTTGGATCTTTGTAGGAAGAAAGACTAGTTTCTTGCAAGGTAACTACTGAAACATAATTATCTGCAGAAAATTGAAGGGGTTTAAAGACAACCAGAGGCAAAAATGCAACAACAATTGTATAAAAAACCTCCTTCCATGTTTTCTTTCGTTTTCTTTCTCATTCAAGATGTCACTACCTCATGTTTTAATTTCTGTCTTTTGGGTTTCTACAAATATTCAACAGTGGTTTAGGAAAACAGTACTGTCAAATACTTATCTGTATGTTCTCTGTAGTGACTTAGAATATTCAGGAAGCAGGTGTCATACTGTCAGGTGCACAACTAATATTGTTTGGTATTCTGCTAACACCTTGAGTATATGTAGTTACAAAGCAGTCTGAACTAAACAGTGACAATCTTTTTTACAGAAATCTGAAAATAAAAAGTAAGCACAGGCAGCAAAAAATGTTTTTAGAAACAGAACATTTAATCACAGGGCAGCACATGACATTTAGGGACATACTGTTTAAAAAAACACTGCAGCAATTTTTTTTGTAGCAGGTAGCCAATATAATCATTTTCCTATGTCTGCAATGTGAAGTTTTATTCATATTTGAAAAGCTTTTATTTTATAAAGTGAGGCATTGTGAACATGTGATGTAAACAGCAATGTCGTATTAAATGATTCACAGGCTTAGACTCCAGATACCCAAAAAAGAAATATGTTTAAGTCTCGCAGTGTTGCAGAGTGTAAGCTGGATAAATCTTCACTCAATTTTTCTTTGCCAGTCCTGAGGGCAAGATACACTAATGAGCTAATTTAGCTTTTTATTTCAATATGGAAAGTCCTAAGAACATGGGCAATTTTGTTATAAACAGATGCATTTCAAATGGAATAGTTCTGACTTTTTAAGTGGAATATTCTCCTTCCTGTCATTTGATATTCATCTTAGCAAAACATAGCTTTGCCAGAAAAGTTCAGTGTGGTAATTTGCCTGTAATGTGTTGCAAAGACTGTTGTGCCTGGCATAAGAAGTGGCCTTGGTGCTCAGTGTGCACTGGTGAATATTCTGATTGTCACCTGAAAGTTTTTCACTGCTTATCCAGAAAGGCATTTCAAGCAGAGTAAATTCCAAACAAGTTCTACTGTCAGTCTACATCCTGAGTCTCTCCTAAAAAGCTACTAGAGAACAAATGACTTTTTATTTTCCTTCAGAAGTATCAAAGAACAGAAATCTCTGTTTGCATTCATATGTTTTCATTTTGGAAAAGATGCTGCTGACTTGAATTCACTGATTGTTTGGTTTGTAATAATTCTAAGCCATATGATTTTTAAACCTATTTAATGAGATTAGGTTGATTTGGGAAACAGCAATTATATATTTTTGAAAGGAACAAATATGTTCTGTTAGCCTTTTGCTTTAAAACCAAGCCAGCTCTGTTTTAATTACAGTATTGTTAGTTGAAATTACAGTCACCAGTGTGCTTCTGATATCCAAACTCTTGATCATAGCTTTGAAAACATAGATCAAAGAACCAGCAATGAGTCACCATGATAAAAAGGATTCTATTGAAAAGCATAATTAGCTACATTTTGATAGCCTTTTTGAAGGAAAACAAATTTATGATTTTTTTTATTATTTTTTCCTCTTTTTTATCATTTAGAAGACTTCCTTTAAATATAAATGTTAAATCAATTCAGGATTGGTTGATTACTATTAGTTACCAAATAGAGGATTGTAATCAGTAAGCTTCTTTTTTCAAGAAAATGCACTTCATTCATACCTTTCAGCTGCAGAAAAGCAGAATGGGGCTAATGACATGAAGGAGAGGTGTTGAAGGTGTTGGGGTGTGCGATTTTTTTTTGTCTGTCATGATGCCACAGAGAACTCTTTATTTTTTACTATAAGTCAACTCTGAATTTTTTAATTTGCAAATAGACATATTCATATGTGTTAAAAGACTTTGTTCAAGGTGTTTTAATTTCGCTTCTTAAAGCTACTTTTGACAGCATATTATTTCTGATAATATAAATGAGCTAGATTTGGCATCTAGGGAATTTGTTTTGAATCTGCTTGGCCTCAAGACCCAATTCCACTTTTAACACTGGGATTTCAAAAACCGAAAAGAAAGGGCTGTTTCCTTCTGTACTTGGTGTTGGGAGACTGCACCTTGAGTACTGTGTCCAGTTCTGGGCCAAATATCTCTTACAACAGGGAGATAATGCCCATATAAAGAAAAGTAAAGAAGGTAAATTTGCCTGATGTGGGTTTTGATAATACTTGAGCAAAATGCCATCCGTTATGCTTTGGATCTTCCTCTATGTAAGACAGGTATGGAAATCAAAGGCTATTCAATATCACCTAATGCCCTTCCTGAAGGAATACATGTTTGTTAGACCTACTGTCTTTCTTTTTCTTCTGCCTTTTTAGCTATTTGTTTAACAATTTATTGCCTTTTTTTCTCTTCTGATGAACCAGGACTGGGAATTCCTATTTTCTCTTTTTTTAATATATTTTTTATATATTTGCCAAAACCAAGAAAATACGATTAAGAGGGCAGAATAATCCTTTTAATCACCTAATTCTTTTTTTTCTGCCCTCTTCTAAACTGACTTTTTGAAACAGATCTTTGTATCATGTCTAAAGAAGGCAGTGACACGTGGCAAATAAATTACAAGTAATTGGATGACTGTAATAGATTAATGTTCATAAGTTGGTTATTATAAGCCTGTAAGTCTATTACTGGCCTCAGGATAAGAATAGAGACACTGTAGTTTGAGATGGCAAAAACAGTAAAGACTTTGTTGAGTGTTAGAGGTACATTCCAAAAGAAACAGCTACATTTAGAAAGGATTAAGTGGAGAAAATAAAGGGCTGGAAAAATTTAAAGGTTGGTTTGATGTTTAACTTACCAGTCAACAACTTCTTCATACCTAGGTTGCTACTTTGGGACTGTGATGATCGGAGCTACAGCTACTACATTGAGGTTTCAACGAATCAGCAACAGTGGACCATGGTGGTGGATCGCACAAAAATTTCCTGCAAGTGAGTTTAGTTTTTTCCACTCATTGGCACAAATTAAGAACTGGAAACTGGAGGTTTTGGTGGGTTTTTTGTTCACTACTTACATAGGTTACTATGGAAAGAATGATTGTTGCATTACCTGTAGATTAATGCAAGACTTTCAAACCAGAATCAGTTTCTTAAGATTGGTACTGGATCTCCAGGCAATCAGTTGGATTCTTCATTCATAAAAGGTCTGCCTACCATACCCTTGGTTTGTGATCACTGGAAGTTAAACTGTGTTTTGTTGGCTGTCTCATGTTTATAGTGACCCCTGGTGTCAAATCACCCTGCCTTGAGAAATGTGGTAGGAGAGGGAAAAGAGCATACTTGGTAAAGGATTTTGCTAACCAAGTGTCTTTCTCCCTTATCAAAAGGCATAAATATATTGTATGCCATCTGAAGAGAGTGGGGAGAGTGAGGGTAGGCACCAAACGTAATAGGCCACACACTTCCCAAAGCTTGACCTTGTCTCTGTTCAAAAGTAGAGTAGCTGACTTATGCACTGAACACTCTGCTTTTGAAAAGCACCCTTCCAGAGAAAAAGAGTGCTCCTTAAGCAGAGATAAAGAAGAGAGAAAAACTTCCATTTTCATTTGAATACTTAAATCAGGGGCAATCAGGCATGAATACCCTCCACATGTATACTGTGCCTTTACTGCAGTTTCTGCTGATAAAACCCATTCCTCAGGTATGGAAGAATAATTTAGCACTGAGAGCCTTCTTAAACTATGTGATGATGGTTCTAATTCTTAGCAAAGAATGACCTAGATACTGGTTGTGGGACTGAAAAGACCGTCTGCAAATTTATGTATTACATATCCAAAGCCAGGTATGCTCATTCAGTGAATGTTGATGGGATGTGATTTCCTGATTAAGCCCTGGGGAAGCTCAGAATTATAAAAATCTTACATCTTTCATTTTCCCTGAGTCAGTTTTCCATAAGATTTGCTTTCTTTCTTTCTTTGGACAAAATTCAAGTAATCAGCTTATATGGGGTCAGCCCACACCCATCTTGTATTTGTGCCAACCAAAACAAAATTGATTTTACAAATTCAGAGGCATTCTGAATTCTCACTTTGTCACATCAAGCAAGAGAGTTACTCAGTCCTCTGTAGCAGCACTGCTGACACATTTTTCTAAAGTTTATATTTCATCTCTTAACAAACAGTGTGAGTCAAATGCTTTACAATGCACTCTAGACATGTTGGTGAAGGAGAACTTGACATGTCCTTTCAGTGCCTGTAAAGGGCAGGGTATTGATGAGCAGAAAACCTGGATTCTGCCCGAAGGTCTGGAGAATGATTAAATCTTTACTCATTCTCAAAGACATCTCAGCGTAATAGATAAAACTCATCTTTTTGTCTGCCTCCAGCAGTGGGAGCACTAGAAGGCTGAAACCACAAAAGGGAGAGAAAGAGATATCAGGAATCTTTGTGCACTTTTTCCTTTTACTGTTTGATATTGAAAGCCTTCTAACAGTCAAAAGGAGCACTTGCTTAAGTATGCACAGTGCAGGTGAAATTGCTGATAGACTGCCCAGTTCAAATATCTTTTCACCATGTTCAAACCAAGCTTTTTTGCTTTTTTTTTTGTTATTTTCAAAGCCTTAGCCTTGAGCAAATAAAGGTACATCCCTAAAGTAAAGATAGCTGCCTTCTTTGGGTATACTTCAAAATCTTGATTTAAAACATAGGTACTCTGGAAGTTCTCAAAGCTGTGACTGCAGGAACAATTTTCATGTGGATTAAAAAATTGCATTTTGCCTAACTTCTTGCTCTGACAGATGTGCAGTCAGCTGGCATAGTGTCAGTCTTTATTCTTGAAGTCTACAGACACAGAGTGTCCTAGCACTGTCTGTAACTATCTGCTTTAAACAGATAAAAAGACCTGGTCATGAAGTTCCAGAGTTCACTGGCCATCGAATTTCAGGTGATTCTTTGCATCTGATAGCATTTTTTTATGTTCAATTTATATCTCTTGCCTTTATGATCAGAAATATAGACTGATAAAAATATATAGACTTTTCCAGTCAAAGAAAGCTAAATATGTTTCATTTTATATTTAGGTACTATTTGCAGAAATACTGAAGTTATTTTAGCTCAAAAATTACTTGAATTGTAATGGCAATTTGATAACTAAGTATATGTATCGTATAAAAATAATATATTTATAAAAATATAATTGTATAAAATATATATTTATAAAAATAAATATATACTATAACATCCATAATATCAATATTTTTTCTCTAGTAAGTATGTTAAATAAATGTATAAAATGCTATATAACTGCCGAGTGCTACAAATGTTAGGACTAGTCTGTAAAGAGCAGAGCATTGTAATTTCATACAGTGTATAATTACATACAGTAGTGGAACACTCATTTTTTAAATGAAAAATACTGAAACACAGTATGATCTAAAAAAGCCATACTCTTAATGCTTAAAAACAGTTGAATGTAGACTGGAAGAAACATCATCCTTCAGTGGTTCATGTGCTGAATGAAGCATTGTTGGGTAAGAATGAAGAAAATTGTTGAATAAACTTTCAATGTGGTGGTAGAGACATTTTAATGAAGAGGGAAGAATTGAACCAGTCACTGTCAGCAATATGTGAAGGACTAACTTTTTGGGTTAGTTTCTGTAATTAAAAGAAAAAAAGCTCTGGTTGAAAACCTGGGGAGGGTTTTCAACAAACAACTTGTTTTCACTTTAGATAATTTTAACAGCAACAACAAACACAGAAGGTAGAGTTGGATTTTAAGCAAGATTAACAGATGCTAGTGAAGTGGAGGTGGTACAGTTTTTCTGGTTTACTGTCATAGTGTAACAGTGAAAATGCTCCTGCTGGATACAAAGGATTTGTTTTTTACCTGTCTGTCCTTCCTCTTAGCATTACACTATTTTTAGTGTATTGTTATTTTTAGTGTACAGTTATTTTTAGTCTGCCTCGGAATGCCTCCTGTTGCTGATTTACAGGCTCCCCAAGGAAAAGGAAGGATCAAACTGAAGCACTGTGCCTGGGTTTAACTCACCATCAGGTTTAGGCAGACAGTTATAATGCCTACATTTGGTAATTTTCATTAACCAGACTAGAGCATACAGGGATAGAAACAACAGTACCCTCATCTCTTTGTTCTCCATGGTTTTGAATGTTGTGCTTCTCTCTCATTTGGATGAAACAAAACAAATCTTTTGCTAATGCGGTCCAATTTTGCAGCTATTTTATATCTCAGCAAAATCCTATTTTTTTTAATGACTATTTGACATCCCAGCCTGAAATGAGCTAATCCTATATTGGTATAAAATTGTCTCCACTTAGACTTGTATCTTTGTTTAAGGAAAATAAGAAGTAGATATGTCTTTCCATGGGACCATGATTGCCTGCTTGACTGCAAGTACCTCTCAGACGAACAGTCAACTTTTACATGTGTTCATGTCAGGCTAAAATATGAATTCTTTCTAAAAAGTATGCTCCAAATTACATCTGTTTCTCTTACCAATACTGGACATGTGAGTGCAATATAAGTGGTTGATAAGGTCTTGAAATCCTGAGGTTACCCATTCTGGCATTGGTCCTGTGTTTAATATATTGCAGTAGACTGAAGAAAAAGAACTCATTTGCTTTCCAGTGTATAAAATCAAAGTGGATATTGTTAAAACATGGGAGAATTTCACAGGGACCCACATTTGAAGAGACAGAATACTTCAATGAGAAATTTTGGATTACTAGTAATATTCTCTATTAATTTTACTGTCTTCAAAGCTCTTTCTGTGGATAAGACTTTTTTCCTTCGCTGTTTGCTGCCTTGCTTTCTGGCTACCTGTTCTTGCAGGCTAATGACTTCTGTGGAAGTCATTAGCCTGCTGTTTTGCAAGTGTTCTGTGAGGTCTCCAAATAATTTTTGCTCAATTGCTGGCACAAAGGGCAGGATGAACTGTCTGCCAAGCGCAGACCTCGACAGACACCTTTGATAATCAGGAAGTGGCAAAAAAACTATGAAAAAGGAAATTAAATTATGTTTAAAGAGCGTGTATTGGTTTTGGCAGACTACTGAAGCATGAACTTCCCCTTTAAACTATCAGTGTGCTGCTTTAGGTTGTATTAATGGCATTTTTAATGTAGTATTTTGTGTAAATTAATAATTCAGTGCTCAAAGGCAGGAAGTGACAGGCTAGTCCTAACCTTCTCTTCTCCTAGTTTTAAAAGGCTAAGAAAAAACTGGATGTCTGTTATCTTCAGAGGGGAAACTTGTGTACCTTCCCTAAGTGAGAGCCAATTAATGCATACTGGTTGTGTAATTGACAATTTTCACATGCTCTTTGGAGGCTATTTTCTTTTTCTTTTCCACAATAAACTGTTTTTCTCTACACAGTATGACAGTAATGAAAAACAGTCATGTTCCCTTCTATTTTTAAAAACATTTATGATAAGTGGACTTGAGCATGTTAGTGTCGAACAATAGAGACTTGCACTTGTTAAGAGAATTTGCTGACAGAGTCTGAAAGTCAAATGAAAAACAGAAGATACCAAAGGCCAGTAGGAGAACCAGACCTCAGAGTAAATGACACTTCTGATAAAATAAACCCTGCAAAGACAAATACTAAGCAGGCTATCACAGTGTTCGTCAACTCAGTATCATTCTTCAAAGTTCTCTTCTTTGTAATTATTGTGAAATTGATCTGATCCCTTGGCAGCAAGCATAGCATGTTCTATCTAATACTGTGATGGAATTTAGGAGACAATGAATATTGTTTATAGAAGGACATTTCTGAAGTTCTTATCAGCTGTCTGTGTGGCTGGTTGAGATTTTCTTGTGGCAGGCATTACTTGATTTCTAGGAGGTTTATAACATACTGCATTATACATATATTTTTATTTCTTTGTTGTTCAGAATATTCTGCTGTTACAAATGTGTAAAAGCTGCCAAACTTAATTTCACGTTTCCATTGCTTATTGAATTTTTATTGCATAATAGCTATTTCAAAGTCTCAATTCTCAGTTCAGTTCCCCTCATTTTTTTTTTTTCTGTAGTTTATGTATAAATCTAATCAATACTTTCACATGCAACAACCTTTGGGTATGGATGCAAGATTCATTATCAAAATTTTTTAAGTGTCTTCTGATCAATTTTTGTAGAATAATTTTCAACTTTGAGGGTTTTGCTCTTGTCTAGTGTTTCATATTTCTACCTTATGATGTATTATGTGCATTTAAAATTTTTATTCACTACTGTATTTTACTTGATATAATTCACAGGTAGAGAACACCTAGAGAGATCTAGGTCATGCAGTTAACCAATGCACTTTCCAAATGTACAGAGAAGTATTTTCCATGTTGTCTGAGGATTTCAAGTGAGAAAATACTTCTTTTCTAAACAATAATAGTGGCAAACTCAAGTTGGGATTTTTTTGGGGGGTATAATTTGGTGAAACTATGTTAAGATCTATATGATTATTATATATTATTATATAATATAGATCATTATATATTATGATTATTTCTTCTGCTATTGAGATAATATTTGAAGTGTATGGATATCTATCCCTGTGAAGGCATGTGGCACATTATGTACTTATAGTTGTAGTTTCTTATACTTAACCACAAACACAGCAGTTTTTTATTCCTGTCCTCTTCTAGTTCCTGCACTTCACTGCACGATCCCATTTCTAGAATTTCCTTGCATCAGTTTTCATTCATCATTATTCTCCTTAACTACTTCCACAAAACTGTTTTCTTGCATAATAAAATGGCTCAAACGTTTCTCAGCTCTGTTTCCACCTGCCTCTATCCCTGCATCACATTTCTTCTGTTGTTTCCCATCAGTTTTGCATGTATCTATTGTCCTGTCATACCTAGAATGAGGAAACAACATTTTTCCTTATGTCTGTGTAGTCCTTAATTCTGATTGATGCCTGAGCTCCCAAGTGGCAGGATGGAACAGGATAAAAGGAAAGCTGTTGTACCTCTGATGTCAAGCAGATTTTTTTGACCATTCTTTGTCCTATTTTATGTTAATTTCACCGCAAAACTCTTCTTGTATCTCTTCTTCTGTCAAATGGGGTATATTTCAACTGTGGTTCATCCTATTTATTTCACATGAAGAAAATTTCACAGCAACTCTGTGAAATCCAGATGCCTGCTCTGGGGTTGCTGAACTCACTGTAGCCACATTCATACAATACAAAATGAAATATATTCAAGCAAGATGTCTGGGAAATTGCTACACTGTTAAGCTCAATTTCAAGTCTCACTTCACAAAAATAAACTAAGAGTTCTCATTAATCTGTTCATTATCCCAGTAATATTGCCTACTGGAACAAGTCAGACAGATATAAAGGGTCATTTTGTGTAATTATTGAGCTTTTAAGCCCTGCACGATAGAGGCATCGAAGCACATATTTTTCCCTGTGTTTATGTGCTCACATTTTTGCAAGATTCTAATAAGGCAAAAGAAGAAAGACTCCAGATTCACAGTGCTGTCTTATTAAGCACAAAGAATTAAGATTTCACAGAGAGAAACCAGAGTTTCCATTTCAGAGCATTAGGAGCCTCTCAGCAGTGTAGAATTTCTGCATCCAATATTTCATTTGCTAGCTTCTATTTTAGGTGATTTTAGCTTGATTGAAGAAAGGTCTGGCTTCTTTAAAGTTATATTTCTTAACAGCAATTCAGGATCACAAGGTATTCAAATTGTTAATTTATCTTTTCTATTTTTCCACTTCTACCTCCAGTTCCTTATGTTTGCTTTTCAGCCACAAATATACGTGAATGTTTTGAGCCAGCCTTCAACAGAGTAACAAGGAGCTACAAACTGCAGTGTGCTATTCTGCCTTAAATGTTTTCCCATGTACTTGTTCACTGCAGCTCTGCATGTACCATATTCATGAAATTTCTGCCTTGCTCCGTTTTGCCCTGTGGCTGCCATGGTCTTGGCTGCTCTTCAGGCACATTGCTGTGAGGAGAGTTTTGAAAACACCACAGTAACTCTGACATCAATTTGGATGTTAGCTCAGTTCTGCCTCAGAGAAAATAGGCAATACCAAATAATACCCACAATATCACTACCTGTTTCTTTTAGGTATTGGGTTTTTCCCCCATGCCAGCAAAGACTTGAATGTCTCTTTGGAGACCAGCAAAAATTGTTAAATTAAAAATAGACATATGTATTGCTGTTACCATCTAGAAAAAATACTTTAAAAAGAAAAGGCAATTCAGTATGTGTAAAATATTTGTGGTATAGTCTTCTATTCAAAATAAAATATCAAAACAAACAGTTATTTCCTTTCAAGAATTATTATCTTGTGGCAGTACATTGGATTGCTTTCACAGTCATAAATTCTCTCTTGAAGATGTCTGTGTGTGCATGCATATACCAACATGCATGTAGACATATCCACACATACACCCTCTCAGCACCTGTATAAATAAATATTACTACAAAAAAACTACCCAAATTGTACATGTCTCCTGTGAAACTGGCCCATTTATCTGCCTGAGATAAGAAAGGAATGCCTAATACCTGAACTGTTGTTTTGTGGCTATATTTGCTTAATACAATTAACTAATGAATAAGAGATAACCCAGATACTCATCATCTGGAGTGTAAGTTGTTTTTTTGTCTGTAGCTCTTTTTTACAGGCAAAATCATTAAATACAGAAAATGTTGACATCATCTTGTACTGTCAGGAGGCCAATCAGGTGTTAACATGTCAAATCAGGAGATGTACCCTAATTTGGTTGTTGATATTCAGGATCTAATTTCATCAAAACTCTGAAAAGTATGCATTGGTTTATGCTGGCCAAAACAGGTATGGTCTTTAGGGTTACAAATGTTTTGCATTGAGATTCATGCAGTATTAAACCATTGGCTTATTCCCAGTAATGTTTTTACCAGGACAGGTTATAACCATGAAACACAATCTCAAAGAATTATTATATCTGTAGGTGCATCCTTTGAGGTTTTCTGCACTGTGGGGTGTGTGGTCTATTTTTTTAGAATAATCCTTTGTAAGTTTGTTTCATATGCTTAAAGAAAGGATGCTTCCATTTTGCTCTTTGCTTTTGTATTACACAGAATTCCCACAGCAAGAATTTATTTCTCAATACCAGTACAGAATATCATCATATTACCTGATTTCATTCCATTATTTTTCTTCTATGCCTGTAAACTAATTTTTCTTTCTTAATGGATTTCATATATTTCATGTGCATATTTATAAAATCATTCTACCTTTTTCCTGATACCTTGGATGCTATGCAAACAAGTTTTGCCTGACTTTGTTTTGTGCTGTTTCATTGTGAGTCGTTTCTTTTCCTTTTAAAATTGTATTTGTGAAATTTCACCCATTTTTTTGTCTATAAGTTTTGAAGACAGAGACTTCCCAACTAAATACTAAAATTCAGTTTGCCAGACACTATTCTGAGGGATTTTCTTTTTTCTGTTCACAAAGTAACAGAAGAAAAGTTGTATTTGTTACTTTTGTCTGTCTTGGTTCACTTCAGTCTCGTGTCTAAAATTACTGCAGTCATGGATTCAGGTTCAGGGTTTCTAGTGGGTGAGTTTCAGTCTGAGGTCACAAGGCTTTCGTTTCTGACACTGAGGTTAATAGATAATTCAGTGTGGTAGTAGAAAGGGTAACAGTTTTCCTCCCTTCCATTACCAAACCTCACTATGCTTGTACTGCTGTTGGGAGGAGGCACATGCTGATTTACTTTTTTCACTGTTTTATTCTTCTTAGAGGCTGTGGTTCAATTTACTGCATTCCTTGGAGGTTTGACATGTCAATTAGATGTTATCGACAGTAATAGAAGAGCGGTTGCTGTAAATGCGAAGTTTTTACGAGTGGGCCGTGAAATTACACCCAGGGGAATGTAAGAGACAAGTGCGATAAACAGTGTTAGTGTACACACTGCAAAGAACTGACTAATAGGGAGCATGTTTCCGCCTCATATCTCTAAAAGAATTGTTTATATATTTGTTTTTCATCAACTTTTCCATTGGTGTGAAAAGTTATAGAATAAAAGTAACCCACAATCCGTTGTAAATTTATGGGGACAAGAAGTCTTCGAAGTTGAAAGCATCCCATTAATTGTATTACTGGGTATGTTATTGCATTGGATGGCTTTTCATATCTTTGCTACTGGTGTGAACATCAGTAGCAATAACTAATGGTATTAAGTAAGCACAAAAACCGAGTTCAGCCTCTGTGATTATGCAGACTTGTCATGTGCATGTGTGCTCTGATGTACACACAAGGAAGATGAACTCTCAAGTTACTCCATTTCACAGCCTTCATCTGCTGTCTGCTTCATCTGCCACTGCCAATCCCCAAGGATGTGTATGTAGGCACTACATGCACAGTTCTTGCTACAGCATAGAAGTTTGGCTCATGGCATTCTGCCAGTTTCCAGCAAATTGCTGATAACTTAATTTTATGCAAAATTTTAAAATATAAACTATATTTTGGGGAGTACAGAAACGTGACCTATTGAAACTAAAAAAAAAGATGTAAGCAAGCTAAATTATATGAGCTTATGCAGTACAGAAATGCTAGCAGTTGCCTACATTGGCATGTGGTAATATTTGAAAATTGATTGCTTCATTTAGATAGAAAGGTAATTATTACCTTCAGTTTTCCCGTAGTTCAACTTGACTATATTTTAGCATTTTCTTCTTGTAATACTTTTTCTAAAAAAGTAAAAATGTCAGCACTGAGGCTTTGAAAGCAGGTGTTACTGTACAGTCTTTCAAGTGAGAGGTTTTATAAAGATGTCAGAAAGCCAGTACAGACTTCATGAAATCTATTTTATGTCAGATTTTTTTTTCTAGTAGGTCTGTTTTGTCATGCCCACATTTGATTTCTACAACAAATCCTATGCAATACAACATTTATAGCAGTTTAGTAAAGCATTCTTATAGAGGACAGATATTTTGTTTGGATTGGTGCAAGGGACCAAATCATAGAAATTATCCTACAAATAGCTACAAATTTAGTTCAGATGCTTTCAGAATAATGCAGTCCTTATGGGAAATATATTTACAATAAAAACTTTTGAGGGAGTTTCCCAAAGGGTGTTAAAGCATGTTTTTACTTGTCAATATATAAAGCTATTATGTAACATACTGCAATAGGTATGTATTAGAGTATTATTATTCTCACATTTATTCTAGACTCTCATAATATTTATACAAACCATTTTTATTACCTCTGTTAATAGTTAAAGTCCTTTTGCTTTTTTTGCCAAGAGGTATATAATTAGGTCCGGTTTGCCTCTGTCTCTGAGAGCAATAAATAAAAAGTTGTTACTTCCAGCTTGTGCCTGCCTTGCTTCCTCAGGAGTCCCATGGTCGATAGGCCACCTTTTCAGAAAGTGCTGTCATGGTCACAGCATGAGATGGAAACTCAGTTTTAGTTGAGGTAGACCAGTGGTAGAATTTATCTTAATTGACTTCAGTTTATAAACAAAAACAGTGAAACAGTGATGACCTTTGATTCCTAACAATATTTTCTTTGTTATGCTTTGTCTTCCCCCTCAGTGGCGTGGGAGGCTGGATGGCAAGGGGTTGGCTGAGCCAGCTACTCAGTCTGACTTCTTTATGGGTCTGTCTTTCTGAATTCCTAAGTTAAATTACAGCTGTAACAGGAGAGGGAGTATTACTTCATTGTTTAATACTGTTACGGTGGAAAACATGGGTTTTATAGGCAATTTATGTGGTAGCTGTAGACCTTTTTATAACAAAGAGTATCTGTATAACAATTACTTTTATAGCATTTAAGGTGTGTGCTTCTGTGTTTATTTTATAGGTACTCCATAAGAGAGGTTAGTATGGTATTCATTAACAAAGCAGGGGGTGTAACACATCATGCAGAACATACTGTGGTATTCCTTCAGTCTCAGTAAGCTTGCTTATTTGTGCACACAGTTTTTTTTATTTAGCAGCATCACATGCTGGTTACAATCTGCCTTCTTTATATCAGTGCAGTCATCAGACTAATATATAGAAAAAGGACACAACTCTTTTTTCATCGTCCTGTTACCTGCTTTTACAAATTCCATTTAAAAAATACATAGTCACAGTTGAAAAAGTCTACATCCAAATAAGCTAAGAAGTGTTTCATCACTTACTGTAGAATAAGACACATGTAGATGAATATGAGAAAATAAAATGGAGGTTACATTTGCATCCCAGTCTGCTTTGCCTTTTTTTTTCTTGGAGTGAGGAACAGAAAAATGGAAGTCATATGTCATGTTGGAATGTGAGGAGACATGATGTATACATTGAAAATTTACATGCTTAGCCTAAAGCAAGCCTTGATATGAATATGATATGGTTATTACAGCTTGATGAGTGTTAGTTGCGTGTAACAGCTTTCTCCTTCGTCTGACGTCTTTAGCCTGAACTGCGTTTCAGCTCTGATCAGTGCTGCTCTGGTAAGCCCACAGTGTGGTAGAGTTCTGCAGTGCCACTGGCTCATTAGAAAACCTCAATAAAATATGCGCTTCCACTTCTTTTTTAATCTGTTCTTTCTGGAAGAGAAGGAAATAATGGTGAAGAATCACTATTTATGTCCTATTTTGTGTAATAAATCTTTAGAAAGATAGCAGCTTTTCTTAGAAATAACTAGGAAAATATTCCAAATGCTGAAAAAAACCATTATGTTCTTTAGGAGGTGAATTGCCTTTTTGGAACTATAGATAGTTTAAGGAATAGCAAGGTATTAATTTAATTTGCCTGGACATCAGAATTTCTTGCATTCTTCTTGCAATAGCCAAATAAGGAAAAAGACAAGAAGAAATATGAAAGTGGGGTGATTTCTCATTATCTTTTTCCTTCCTCTCAATAGAGTATGGTGAAGAGATTGTGAGATGCACAAAGCCATCAGGCTTTCAGCTGTAGCTGTTTGAGAGGTGAAAATTCTTGGCCCAAGAGTCTGTTTATGTTTAAACAGAGAAAGTGATTTCCATTGCAAGGAGCTCTAAGTGAGACAGGCAGAGTAAGAGAATAAGAGAGCATAAGATAATTATCTAAATTATGTTCAGGCTATTATAGAAGACGAATATAGTTAAAATGTAATTAAATATGACAGGCTCACAGGATGCAAGCATAGCTTTGGAATGCTAATCATCAATTACTGCGTCTCCTTAGGGGAGTCAGGCAGAACAAGAGAGTTAGAAGTCATGTGGCTGAGGTGAGATGTAGAGTGTTAAACACTGTAGGACTGTAACAAGGCTAATTTCTTTTTTAAAATGGAGCTGCTAGCCAAACAACTTGTAGTGCTGCATTTCAGCTTGAGGATCCTGGTATAAAGCTGAGCAGGCTGCTAGTCCCAGGTCTTCTCTTTGAGATGGAAACCTCAGCTTGACACAGGGTTATTTCTGTTGTGAATGCCATGTCCAGAACTGCTGCAGACCGAGCCAGCAAGTCTAAAACAAATCAACCAGCAAGACAGGTGTCAAAGCATAAAAAATATCAACACTGCCTGAATATTTAATAAAGCTAAACCCTGAAAAATATATTTGTTATAGGGTCACTAATAAGGTGTACAGAGACACAAAAAGTCCAAAAGACAGCGATGTCATTTTATGAGAGAAGTAAATTCTGATAGCTTCTTTATGACTGTGTCCTAGGTAAAGACAGGAAAAGTATTGCCACCAGTTTGAAAGATTTGTTTGTTTGGCATATGGGGAGTAAAAGTGAAGAAATGCCATCCATTACACAGGACTATCTTGTCCTAGGCTAAAAATAAAGTGGTTTTGATCTGCATTAATGCTGCTGTTCCTGGGGTAGAGTGGCTTATGTATGAATCAATGTGAGAGCAATGCATAAAGTTTGGAGGAAGTTTTTGTAAAACCATCAAAAGTGATTTTGAGAATAAAAAGACAGGCTTGTGTTGGAAAATGTAAGCACATATGCATGGCAGGACTAGATAAATGATTGTTTTTACAAACAATTCACAAAATAGAATTTCATCAGAGACACTGAAATTATTAAAATAGTACCAGCAGATAACTAGTAGTAAAAAAAAAAAAGGTTAAAAAGGATCTTGAGGATTACCTATGATATCTTTAATTGAGGAACACCACTGAAAAATTGTTATGGCTCTATACATTAATAGAATTCTAAATGAATTTGTTATATCAGCAAAAAATGCAAAAACGAGGTCAGATATGACTTGATAATGTTCCGTCAGTAATCTCTTCTCTCATATGGGTATAGTTTTATGCATAAATTATCTCTGCTGCATAATTATACTGTAGAGATATTGCCTTGCATATATCGACATTCTCAAACGTACTTGTTGCAGTCAAATCCATGCATCTTTCTAGTGAAGGTTTGCCATGCTTATTTCAAAAATCATTCTTTCCAAATCCATTTAGCTTATTTTCTGGTTTGATTTTTTCCTTTTTGATAAGAAAATAAAATGAGACACCTAATTTTCTCATTATGCAATCAAGTATTAATTCTCTTGTGGTAATATTCTTGTATTTTAATAATTTTGACTTTCTTTTTCCAATGGGAAGGGAATAAAATGGGCACATACCCAAATAGTAAATATTCTTAGGACTGAATTTTCTGAAAATGCTATCTGTCACACCCTCAAGAATTTTTTTTTACTCTTTCCATTATCTTTTAATATTATTAAAGGAATAATTATAATCCAATCCTAGTAATAGCATTGTAGCAGAAAGTAAGGACTTGCAATGCAGTGGGAAGTGAACAAATACAGAAACTTCCTAGAGGAGTTGATCTGGAAGTATGTCATCAAAACAATCTTTATTGATATTTTTCTCAATCTCTCTTACTATCTGTTGTGCTTTTCACCTATATTTCCAAATAGATACATCAGCTTCCCTGGTATGATATCACAGGACAGACAATGGCATTTACTGCCATGCTTGGAAATTCTGTATTGAGCTCTTGCAGTGTGTATTTTATCAGTGATCAGAAATAGTAGAAATAAATACAGACCCACTTATATTCTATTCTATGGCCTTTAATTAATGCCTTTTCTTACCACAGAACACAAACTCTACATTAATGTCTAGGGAGGTACCAACTCTTCTTAATAGCTTCTTTAGGATTTTAAGCTCTTTTATTTAGTGCAGCTTTAAAATATTTTCCAAATCACTAGAAAGCAAACTGGTTTTTACATCATGGTTCTCCTTGCATAAAGTCTGTGTGTGTAAATGTCAAAGCACGTGCATAATGCAAACTATGGCAATGCTTTGTTATGAGAAGTAGTGCTGTGATCATCTCTTTGTCCCAGCCTCTCATCTTTGGGACTTTGTAGTTCAAGGTAACAAGTTCTGTTTGCCCATTGACTGGCTGCACTAGAGTAATGTTAGAAGGGATCTCAAGAAGAATAAATCTCCTGTTTAGGGGGGAAATGTTTAAATCATAACAATCTTTCAGGTCTTGAAACAATCAACAAAATAGTCTATTCCCATTTTATATTTTATTTAGAGAATGAAGAAACAGCCTGAGCTTTAAAATGGAGATATAGCCACACAAGGGATATAAATGAACCATACCATTAGTATATAACTGTCTACCTCTGAGGCCTGCCACAGACCACACCTTCCTGTTATCATGAATGACTCTAATTACACCCATTACCTCATGGAGTAAGACCAGTAAAGTACTTGAAATTAGGACCTGATTGGATTTGTAATCTTCTTTAAGCAAATATAACCAGACAGCAGTGATAAAAGTAATACCCAACTAAATTAAGCTGAGAAATGCTATATTTGGGACAAAAGGAGTTTTCCCAATAAGGGAAAAATCAAATGTCAGACAAATAGTCAGCAATGAAATTGTTCATACTGCCAGGCTTTGGGGTAGTCTGCTGGTAGTGAGTGGTGTTCTATTCCAGTTTTGCTTTGGTCCTCTTTTTCTTACATGAACACTTCTGAAGGTATTCAGAACCTATTCTGGAAAATTATCCAGCTTTTTTCCATAGTAAGTTAATCAAGTTAGACCTAACTTCATTTTTATTCTGAAGCCTTCTGTGACAGAGTCTAGTTTGACTGAGAGGTTAAATTCTGGAATCTTTTTTCATGTTTTCTGAATATAAATTTATTTAAATTTTAATATGTTCAAGTACTAAACTAGTTGAAAACTGACGTCCAACTGAAACCTCTAGCTCCTGGTATTCTTTTTATTTGTTCTGTTTTACTGTGAGCACAAAGTTATGGTGTCCTTTTCCTGCTGTGTATTAGGCTTCTTGAGGTGTAGCACCTCACTCAGATGAGAGGAGTATGAGTGAGGAACAAAGATTATAGTGGTCCCAGTGTACCTCTAGTGTTCTCAGTCTAGCCTGAAAATGATACATCAGCTCTGGAAGAGTGGTCTGCCACTGTGTCAGGATGGGGAAATGCTCACAACCTGAACTGCAAGTGATGCTTTTTGACATTAGTAACTTCCTGGACGGACCTTGGCCCACTCAAAGAAAGCTTGGCTCCTCTTGCTCTGCTGCTTCACTTACTGTGCAAAAAGCTGGAGGCTTTAGGTGGCTTGGTTGGGGGTTGTTTTTTTTTCCTACAGTTGTAATTTTCTTTAGCCAAGCTCTCGTGATTCCTCATGAGAAGTTAATAGGAGGATGTATTTACTTTTATTTATCTGACCTTTTGTTTCTCTAATACAGTCAATATTAGTCAAGGATTTTAGACTTTGATCCAGGTCTTTTTTCTTTGACCATTTTCTCAACTTTCAGCAACAGTATGATTGTTGTCCCTGCATACAAATTATAATGGAATAAGGTGTGTATGAAATTGCATAAGCAGAGTCAAGACACTTAAAAATGAGGAAATAGTGCTGGAAATTCAGGCAATGAGAAGTGTTTCTCCATCTACCCTGTTATAGTACATACTTGAATGCATTCTGTATGTTTAATTGCAGGCTTTCGTGACTGTGTTCAATATTTGTATGTCTTTCGGAATTTTCTTTGTAGATCCTGGCAAACAATCACTTTTGATAAACAGCCTGCGTCTTTTATCAGGATAGTTGGAACTCGCAACACAGCTAATGAGGTAAGTAACTTCTAAAAAAACCCTGTGTTCTTCATGAATATACAACAGCACAGTTTTTCATATCTTGCAGTGAAATTGATAAGGCCTTCTCAAATGAACCTACTTCATCTTTTTGCTCTGGCAGTCTAGCAAAACACTCGAACAGTGTTATTATCTGTTCCTCATTTTGACCTTTCCACACTGCCATCAAACACTCCTATTTGGTTTGGTTTTAAATTAATCCTTATTTTGATGAACAATTAAAATATCAGTTTAGTGCACTAGAGAAAGATGCATGGTCTCTGATATACTTGGGTTTTATCACCCGTATATTATCTTTTTAATTGATTAAAAAAATGAAAAATCTCATTATTCATAAGAAAATCTTATTTGCATAAGATTAACTTAAAATTAATTTTCATACCTGGTAAATCAGGTGACTTAATAGTGGCCAAACCAAGAGATTTTTTTCATTTTATACAGAAAAAAATATTTTATCCTAGCCCATCAAGTGCAATATCATCCCATCTTTGTTTACTTGTGCTTCTCTCTTGTGTAATCATTGCATATTGTCTCAGATGAAGTCCAGATTTTACTCTTGACTTCAGTGAAACAATTTACAGTATGTGAATTTATGAGTATATGTACGTCTTTGTGAGATTAGGACTTCATATGATGACATTATGAGGCACCAAAAGCCACTGTTTGTGTGTATAGACCTGCCTGTCTGTATCCCATATAGCTCACCACCAAACAGGGTACTTTGATGCTTTACACTGAGCTTGGGGTAGCAGAATTACATTTGGATTCATTAGAATTTGTCAGCTCCAGAGGTGAAGTTTTCTGACTGTATTTAGCATTTGGAGCTGCTGGTTCCTGGGCGCTGGGAACCCCATCCAACGGCATTGTCTGTGCCCAGCTAAGAGTAGCACAACTCTTGCAAACAAAAGCAGAAGCAGATATCAACATCTCAGCCAACTGCTGGAAAGTAGCTGGCCAACCAACAGAACTGGGAATACAAATTTTTATTTTGTGTTTCTGAGCAGTGTCACCCACCACATACAGTTCAGCCGTAATCAGAGAGTCCTTAGAATCAGTGTCAGAAGCTGCCTATGGGGTAGTACATGTGTGAAGAAGGCTTCTTCCATTACTGATCCATACTGACAGTCTTGTTCCCTCTCATGCCAGTGTTTGTAAATTCCCAACTCTTTGTTAAGAAAGAGTGAGGTGCACTGCATAAACTTAGCAAATCAGGAAACATTGCTTTCAATTTTGAATTCTTAAAGATAGCTTTAAGCCCTGAAGAGCAATGACTTTTTAGCCATAGCTCTAATTTCAAATTGGTTACTATTTCCAAGGAATTTAATATCCTGTGTAATTATATACATAGAGCACTGCATAACTATAGTGAAGATGAATATGGATAAAATATTGGTGTAAATATGGATAAAGCTATTGGTGTAGTGTTTCCGTTGAATTATAAATTCGTGCTGTTTTCCTTTGTCTTTTCGTCTTTTGTCTGTAAAATTGGCATCCAACACTAATTTGGTTTTTAATTTTTAAATTATTTCTTCTAATGCCTATAGAGGAGGAACATTGTCAATGTGCACATATTACTAAATTACTTTTTTATATATATATTAAACAGAGGATCTGTAACATTATGCCATAGATTTTAATTTTCCAAAGAAAGCAGCAGGATATTTTTCATATTTACAATTTAAATAGTAACAATGTAACTAAAGTCTTGGTTTGTTCTGTAATCTCAGTAGTCTCTTCAGTAAGAATACAAGCAGTGTCCAGAATTACTTGCCCACAGCTGGTTGAACAGTATCTCAAACCATTTTCATTTTAAATAAAATATACAGCATATTAAGCAGCATATTCTTATCAAAGAGTGTTCTGTAATAGGTACAAAATACTCCTTTCTTGTTCTACCAGCATATATTTTTGAACTTTGAGACACAGTCTGTACATCTCAAAGGGAAGAGTTGATTTTTGGAATTTAAAAGAAATCCCATAAAATTTCTTTATTTTGTGAATTCTTTAACCTTTTAAACTCATCTTTTCCTCACTATGTTTTCCAAGTTTTGAAAGACATGATGTTCACAAATTTTTTTACCTAGAGTTTGAATAGTTTTTGGTATATTAGAACATTATAGAAGTGTAACCTTCTGTTTCCTTGAGCTTACACACGTCCTACTTTTGTAGAGAAGAGAATTATTTTTCCTTGTCATCATTTATTTGTCAGACTGGTCACCTGATACTTTATGTAAGTTTTCAATTGTTATTCCTTTCCTGTATTACTGACCTGGAAAGGACACCTAGTTGCTGATGTGAGAGCTTTATCTTACAAATTACTGCGCCAGTATTTGTACTTGGCCTTCCTGCTTTGTGTGTCCGACCTCTCTTAAAATATCCATGAGAAGTAGAACATGATGTGGGTCACAGGATGATACTGAACTGTCATCTTTTTCTTTTGAGAGAAGCACATGCAAGATTGTTTGTTTTAGTGATACTGTTCTGAAATGCCTAATTCTGATACTGGATGAAGCAGCTGGGCTCGACTGTGCTTCTCAGGCTTAGGCTTCTCTCACACACTGTATTCTTTACATGCTGAGGTGGCAGAGAAACTGAGAATAATGTTCCAAATTCACAGGTTTGTCAATATGCCACATGTTCTGACCAATAAGAGTTTAATATAAAAGAATCAGTAAAAATGAAAGTTACAATTTAAGAATAGTGTATTTTTCACTTTTTAGATTAGTATTAGCTAAATTTCAGGGCTATCCTCACTATGTTTAAAAAAGCTGTATTACTGTGTAAAGTGAGGTTTTAAATGAGAAACACTATTATTGTGGAATACAGTAGAAGTACAGAATCTTCTGGCTTAGAGACCTCCATCACATTCTGTGCTTCCTTTCGAGGAAAGCAGCATCTTAGAGAGGTGCACTGATAAGAGAATGTTCTTTTCTGCAAGGCGTTATCCTGAAAAGTGCAGCTGAAAAAGTTTCTGTAGCTGTTACTGTAAAAACATGCGAGTGGGATGAGTACAAAAGAAACTTCTCTAGAAGTGTAGATAATACAAAAATTGGCTTCTCCAGAACTGTAACAGATGGAGAGGATGCATGCCAGTATAGGAATTAGTTCAGCTTTAGGAAAGAACAGAAGAAATGCAGAGGAAAACCATTTTGTGCACATGTGTCTATGTGTGGGTGCTGGTGCAGATTTGTAATCTGTTCATATGTGTATATATAAAGGCATAGCAGTACATCTTTATGTGAGCATGAATGTATATATAGAAATATAAGCATGTATTGCAATGTATCTGCATAAAAAACTTACACTGAGAGGCACAAGAAAATATAATGGGGATAAAAAAAAAAACCCAAGCAGTGACTGAAGATTTTTTTAATTCATTTTATGTATGCTGTCAGAATTCAAATTAGCTAGCTACATCCTCAGAAAAGACCTGGGGCTACTGCAGACATGTCAGTGCAGATGTCTGCTCAGTGTTCACTTGAGCAGGGGTGGTCAAAAAAAATAATAGGATTTTAGGTTGTATTGAAGAAAAGATAGAAAATATAGTATTCTGTAGTCTTGTATGAATATGTAGTATATCCATGTCTTGTTTATGATATTTGATTTCACTGATATTAATTTGAAAGGGTCTGGGAAAGGGCAGTTAAGATTATAAGAGATTATCTTTGTTTGTGAGAAGAGCTTTAAAGACAATAATAATAGAAGATGTCATAAAAGTATCCAAAGTTAAGACAATAAGTTTAAAATTGAGGATTTAATATTCATCAAGCTTTAGCTTTTAAACTACAATGCATGGGAAAATAGCAAATTTAAAGCAGTGTAAGAAATATTTATGTTTAGTATGTGGCAAAGTTGTGCAATTCATAGCAATAAGAAATAATATGGAAAGAGGTTTTGTAATTAAAGAGTTCCTCCCCTTCTCCTCCCAGGCTCTTCAAGAACAAGTAGAAGTAAGTAAAGTAGAAAATAAATTGGAAAAAATGCTTAAGCGCATGGTCCTCTTACTCTTAAGATACAGTCACCTGTACATTGGTCCCAGGTATTGTTTGAATCATCAGAAAATGATCACTATTTCAAATGGAATATTTCATCTGATGAAGCAGCAGCCAGCTTGGATACTCTGAATGCCTTTCTCCAGTATGCCAGACATACTCCAGGACATGTCTGTAGAGCTGCCATTGTTATTACAGCAGAGGGCAATCTTGAAATAGAATCATGTTGGTAATGATTTAAATTTCATTTCTAGTGTGCATGAACATTCAGCCTCTTGAGGAAGTGATTAGATCGTAAAATGTGTTTAAGACAATTAATATAATTGTTGTTATTATCCAATAGCATGTAGTAGGTATTTCTGCTAGTTGGCAAAGAAAATTGTTTACAAATATCCCTATCTGCTTTGGAGCCATCTTTCTTATTTTAAGTGTCATATGTAAAAGTTGGTATAATTTGAAAGCCTTCTCTTTTTCCAGTGTTGTCCCTGTCTAATGTTTATTGCCCATAAGTAAATGTTTTTGACCTCATGGTGAAACATTCTGTTTTGACTTTGTTACTGATCTGGCTTGCAGACTTCCATGTAGACTTCCATATAGACTTCATCTTACTTTGATCATGCTTTTGCCAGCATTAAATTGTTTTGCTTTATCTTAACTTTTTGTTCTCTCCAGGTGTTTCACTGTGTGCATTTTGAGTGCCCAGCACAAAACAGTACCCACAAGGATGAGAGTAGTAAGGAAGCAGCAACAACAGAGGTGGGGACTGGTGGACAGTAGTTTGTTTCTTGCCCTGTTGGAGTTGCAAGCACCTGGTTCCCTGCATTCGCCTCCTGGATCCGCCTCGCATCCTCATGTTCACCAACCATAAAGGAGGTTGAAAGGGACCTTTTGCAGCCCCACTGACATTCTGTGAAATAATATTCAGAACCTTTTTGTGCTGGCACCTTTTCTTTCTTTGTGAATGAAGGGGACCTTCATGTGCTGAAAGCTGGAAGTATTGAAATGGAAAAGGCTTTTCCCCAAGGACATGAAGAGACTGTTTCATTCTCCTCGATACATTCAAATCAGGCTGGTCTCCAAGGGGGGAGAAAATAGGTCTTCAATCTTCATCAAGTACCCCATTAACACCCTACCTCTCTAATCTAACCAAGACAAGGAAAAGAGAAGGAAATAAAAGGCAGAGCTACAGTGGAAATCTAAAATTACTCAAGCAGAATGGAAAGCATATGAAATAAGTATTTGTTCCCTGGAGGCTTTTATTAGCAAAAAAAATGTTTATGGAACACATCAGTCCAGAATATATTTTATTTTTAAAGTGATTCTTCATCCATATTCCTTTGTAACTAGTAATCTGTTTCCTAAATAATTTTGATTCTGTATTCCACTTAGTTTCTTATTTTTGGCTATAGCAAATGCTGTACAGTAGATTAAGGAAGTATCAGACATGTTTACCTGCTGAGATGCAAATTCTCTCATTCATCAGTGGGATGACAAGAAAAGCATTCATGATATCAACAAACTAATTAATGTATCTATATTAATCTTGACCTTAGTTGACTTTTCAAAGTACAAAATTGTCATTTCCTACATTCAAAAGGAAATTTCTAAATCAAACATCCATCTTGAAGCAAATTGTATTTTTTCCCTTCTGAAGATGATTATTTAAATTCTGCCTGCCTAAGACAACTTGCAACAGAACATCAAAAATGTTTGGTTTAGAAAAGTGGAACTCCATCTGGTCACTGACAAGCAGTTGTTCAAATACCAAAAGAAGAATTTGCAGATCATTTACATTTTTCCAAGAGGAGTTGTTTTACAGTCTGGAGCTAAAAATTCAAAGGCTGTGTATGCATTAACATTTCTCATGATCTTCATAAAATGTGATGCTTTTGCACCATATTGTAAAAGATCTGGTTCTTACTTTACAGTCACAGAATTCATTATCCATCCATATCTGTCTGGATTACATTGCCTGCTACTTTGCTTACTCTGTTTTCACACTGATGATGATGTAGTCTCTTACTCTCCAGATCTGCATGACTTTTAGGAAGAACTCCATGTCAGCCTTTCAGTATGGGATAAAGAGATTTTGTGTTAAGACAAACGCTGATGTAATTGGCAAAATTGATTAGGATGCTTGTTCCTCCTCACACAGTATATTATATTGGAAATGTCAGCTAACCAGTTTTATGAACTTGGAATTTCCTGTGGTGATAAATAACCTTGTCAGAAGAAAACAAAGCTAGTGCAGGATAAATACGGTTTTCCTTTACATAACCATAGTGATAAAATGAGTTATATCAACATAGCAAATTGTATGTTAATTTATCACACTACTTAATTTGAAATAATTTCCCTGTTGGATACTAGTTGTGCTAAACCCAAGAAGAAATATAATCAGTGGTAGCAATGAATCAGAGGATATTTCAAATCAGAAAAGCATCCCTTTTCTTTCAAATAAAATTGATTAGGCTTTATCAATAATATTATAGTATTTTTCATTGCCAAATTACAATTTAGTTCTGACATTTGCATACAGTTCCCTCCCTTCGCACTGCTGTGTTCTGACTTGTGAATGTCTGTTGGTGAAGATGGATGCCCACTGTGCTCTATAAAGTTTGTAATTCATGTGCCACGACTGCCTTAGACAGTGCAGAGTTCTGAGGCAGGATACTGCTTGTGCCAGCCCCCTCCCAGTCTGCAGGGCTGATTACCTTACGGCTTAACAGCCTTTGGAGCATGAAAGAGTTGAGACCAGCTACTGAGGACACCACTCGCATGTTTATGTGTAAGTCCAAAAAGTTGGAAAATTTTTAAAAGCAGAAAACTTTTTCAGTTGCGATCCATGCTGGAACTACTGTGATGCCTGGAGCATGTCTTGCTTTTGGCAGATAAGTCCTTGCAGGGCAGCAGTGGTATTTCTTTTCAGTTCCACCAAACAAGTCTGCTTTTTTCAAACTGTGGATAGGCAAAGGGCATAACTTAATAGCTGTTAGTAGTTAGTACCCATCATTGTAAAGAATGTAAAAAAACTAAAATCAGAAAAGGTTTTGCCATCTGTTCTGAGCCTGGGCTGTCAGAAGAAGAATGGAATTTTTCCATTTGTAATCTTTGATGTGCACAGTTAATTTTTATGATACAAATAAGTCTTATAGGCTATAACCTATGGAACATCTGTTTGTTCTTGTCCTGTAACTCACTGTGGAACGGAAATGTCTCTTTATTTCCCATGACATTCGTTCTCTGCAAAGAATCTGGATGAACATATCTGAGATCCCCAAAGCAAAAACTCTGAGGTCCTACAGACCCTTCAGTTTCCTACCCCCATAAATCAATAAAAAGAAAAACTAACCTTGCATTGTCCCTTCGTGCAGGTGAATAGCAATTTTTAATATTAGACTTCTTCTCAGTCACAATGGCCTTTCCCAGAGTCTTTATTTTATTTGGAATTGCACTGAGAACCTGGCATCAACATGAGCTCAGTGAGCTCCCAGGCTTTTAAGGCAGGCCCTGCCACAAACCCTTCACATTTTGAACCTTTACCCTCTTTATTTAAAGATGGAATGTTTACAGAGAGCTGAACTCTGCTTGGTCTTCTAATATTGCCCACCAACAAACCTCCCTAATACCTGTATTGCCTAGAAGAAGTCTCTTGTCTTTAACATTGTGTTAGCAATGTATTAGTAGTGACAAAGGAGGATACAACACAACTGATTTGTGGTTTTGTGTGAATGTTTTTCATTCTTTCTAATTATTGTTATTCTAATTATTCTAATTATTCTAATTATTGTTTGTATTTTTTGACTCCCAAGTTCAGATGTACATCCTGTATATTCCTCAGAAGTTGGTTTTTTTGCTTTTCTTTTTTATTTTTGCTTTTCCTTTCAGTGAAAGTAAGTTGTGCTGTTATGGCATAGTATCAGGGTTTATCAAAGTGATGAAATGCTGAAATTATTCAGAACTGTGTAATCAGTCTTACTCTATTTAGAACAAGGTTAGAGCAGAACTGACCAGATACTCATTGCTTTCTTATAAAATAGACCTGTTGTTAGAGTTCTGCATAATGGAAATAACAATACTGACAGCAGTGAGACATTGATTCTATTTGGTACTTCCATATCTTTAAATTCCCCAGGCCTCTCTTTCTCAATTTTACTTCCATAGGTTGAATTCAGGCTTAGACTTAACTCATGTGGAGCTCAGCAAAGGCCTTTCTAAAATCTTTTTATTTAGTTAACTTTTTTCAAATGAAAATAAAAGGGCTTTTATTCACAGAATGTAAGGAAAAATATTATCTGAGGAAATTAATTTTTGAAGTGAGCAAACATTGTGCAGCTTACAATTTTTCAAGATGCTTTTCAAGCCATTTCCAATCAACTTTAAAACGAGTTCAAATGACTGTTAAATGGAATTACAATGAGAGAAATTAACACAAGTCTAATGTAAAAGACAATACAGAGGAGAAATCACTAATTTTGTTACAGTAAGAACTCTTTTTCATTGCAGTTTCCTTCCTTCAGAGCTCCATTGCTTTTTTCTTTTCTCCATGAAAATCAGATTTTCTTATTCATTATGACAACTCATGTAAGAGCTCAGTGCTTCTCAGCATTGCTGAAAAATTCAGTTTAATGCATCTTCATCTATACTAACAACAACATTAGTGAATTTTTAGTTGAGTACCTGACTTGATGAGAGTTGGTTTCCATGAAAGAAAGGAAAAGAAGTCTGTAATTGTTTCAGGCTAATTAAATTTTCAGTACAAAAACTAGATGGCAAAGTTAATGCCATTCTTGTCTGATTGTTGTGTCATCGTAGTTCTGGTTATAAAGTGATGCCCACTCAGAGACACTTTATAAGGGATTAGAACTTTGATTTCACAAGCTATAGATTGCATTTCTCTATGAATGTATTAATTGGCTTATGTTTTGACAGTGTTAGTCTGTCTGTCAAATAAACAAGTGAATGCATTGGTAATTTTGTTGTTGTGGCTAGAGTAGTGAGCAAATGATAGAGCCAGTAAGACTTAATGTATCCAAGAGTAAACATTTAGGCTTGTGCATCATCATATCAGTTGCCAGAGGACTAAATCATACTTCAGAAATAATTGTGGATCTCAGAGGATGCTTGAGGCCTGGTTTCCATCCCCATCTCTCAGTCAATGGTTCTATTTAGGTTAGAATCATTAGTTCTCTCTGAACTGATTGTTGTTCTTGTCAGTTGTACTAGTTAACTCACATATATAAGTGGAAGCTCCACAAAGCTTTGTTCATGATACAGAAGTAAAGGTCCTGGGTCAAGTTTTAGGACTCCTTAAATACTCATACAGCTATATGTATATTTCTATGTATATGCATACATATATGTATATATATATATGTATATGTGCATTAAATTGAGGTCATAGCTAATTATTTTGCTTGCATTTTGAATATGTTCTAAAGCCCCAAAATGAAAAAAAAAAAATCTCTGCAGACAGGTGTGAAATGCTGCTGTTATGGTATGGCAGGATGCTGGTTACTTTAAAGGTGTAAATGTCTAAAAAAGGTGCAGGCAAACCAGTCCAAAGTTTTTGTCCAGTTGTTAAATATTGGTGATTTGGCTGAAGCGAGTTGTATACAATACAAAGCAAGTTAAATGCTCATCTCAAAGATGGGTGCAGTCTGGAGAACACAGGTATTCCTCCTTAGCTACCTTGTCTGCCATGGCTTGCAGTGTTTGCAGAGTGAACCTCCATAGGACTTCTGTTACCTGCTGAAAAAACCCTGCAGTCTTTTTGGTCCTTGCCAAGCTTTTGTTGCAGAGTTTTGGCTGAGGTAATGACAAAGTCCTGCTCACATTCCATGGTGAAGTCTGTGCTTGCATGCTTACATGAAAAGTTTTAAAATCAGTCTTCAACTTTCTTTAGATGCAGGAAGCCCAAATTAAAAAGTGCAGCATAGTATAAGGAAACTACGGGTATCTGTCATATGTGCATGTACTGACTGCCTGTGGAACAACATACCTGTCTTATCATGCTGTGTTTACTTACTCTGGTATGTCCAGATGGTGGAAGTGAAGAATGAGCTCGTGCACCCATGATATTATCCAATTTCACACAGCCAGTCATTAGAGAAGTACTTTTCATACTGTTCCTTGCAGCCTAATACAATAATACAACTCAGTGTTCTGAAAAAATTATAATTGATTCCTTACATGAAGGTAATGGACTTGAAGTTCAGATTACTAAATATTTGAATGAGTGGTGGCATCACCCTGCACAGGTGTAAACATGCCCCTCTTCCTACTTTAGGCCCTGGGCTATCACAGAGGGGGAAAGCTGCACTATTGGTTAAATGAACTGTAATTCATCCTCTTTGTACTTACCATCTTGGCACATCTATTCTCTTTGTGCAGCTGCTCAGTTAAAACAAGTTTCTCATCATTTTCAGAATTATTCTCTGATTCCTGAAAACTGGCAGATACACATCAACAACTTCAGTCAATTATATTAACTGGTCTGAGGAATTTACAAAATTAATCCAATATGGTCTTTTACACCAAATCCTATGTGTCCCAAAAGTACCAGCCAAGTCCTGAAATACCAAGAGAGTTGGGCAGTATTACTGCTCAGATGAGGGTGTCTAAACTATCTGCCCTGTAGTCCAAGTGAACAGTAGTTATCACAGCATCTTTCTGTAGAGGAATCAGGGAATCACAGATTGGAAGTGTCCTCAAAGATCATGAAGTCCCCTTCCATGCCAGGGACACATTTCACTAGACCAGGTTGCTCAGAAGACCCATCCAAGCTCGTCTTGAACACTTCCAGGGATGTGGCATCCACAACTTCTCTGGGCAACCTGTTCCAGTGCCTCACCACACTCACTGTAAAGAATTTCTTCCTAATACCTAATCTAATCTGTTGTCTCTGTACTCCTGAGCTGTAGTTGCTAGGTGGTGAGATTGATTGTGGTTGATACCTAGAATCCAATAAGTGTGTTTAACCACAGATGTTAAGAAATCTTTTTGTTGACTCAAAACTTTTAGCTTGTCCTTTTGAAACATGGTCAGGCCACAGAATTGGCTTTTGGGCTATCTTCTATGGCTGTCTGTTGGATTTTTGAGTTATCTTCAGTTACTAAAAGATGGTGAGATTCCTCTCAGGAATTTCTCATAGAGATTTGTCATGGTGAGAAATGGCTTTTGAAACAATCATGGCAGGTTCATTGCTGGAGAACAGGGGCAGGTTTCTTCTGCTTCTACAGGCCAGGATCCTGTATGGGTTATTCTCTAAGTTTGTTTTTGCCATTTTTAATAACAAGCGTGTCAGTGTTGTGTGATCTGGATCTGTTCCAGAAATTGTGTCACTTATTCATTTTGAGAGGTAAATACTTAAATGGATGTTTTTATGCAGAAATACAAAGCTCTTGAGGCTTGGATAATCAGATTAGAAATACCACTTAAAGCAAGAGCTGGAGCTGCAAAAAGAGCAGTTTGGGGGAAGGAAAGACTGGTATGGAATTATGTTGTTGCATCTGTGCATATATAGCAATGGAAATGTATGTGTTAAGCAAGTTGAGTGACTGTTTGCAAAGATGTGTTTCTATATGGCCTTTTTTGTTAAAAAAAATGGAATTTTGTTAAGGAATCTATCACTCATCTGAATATGAGTGCTAAAAGAGAACATAGGAAGTGAGGCTTTAGTAGTTTTTATGGCAAGAGCAACACAAAGATAGAATTCTTTTGGTCTGAGCTATTTCTGTTTCTCCCCAATCTTTCCTGCTCTTACTTTTTCCTACATACTTTCCCCAGTCTGCTTGTTACTCTTTTTATTTTCCTTCCTACCCAGCATCCTATCACTGTTGCTGGAGTGTTACCTGTAATTTTCCTCTGTATTGTAATGTATTAAGGAATTTTAAAAAATTATTTATTTTTACCTCTTTATCCTACGCTGAATAAAATATCTTCATCCTCTTCCATTCACATCAGACTCTAAAGGCAACTACCCCTAGGCTGTCAAGTGCTAGTGAGCAACATTTGAATTTGTCTCTATGGATGTGTGAAATACTAGTCCTTTTGGGACTTGTATTTCCATGACCTGTTTACAGTCTGGTACCCTTAAGAGGAAAATAAGTAAGACGTTTACTGTTGACTTAGGAAGTAAGTCAGGTTTTATGCTGGCTCACATAACTTAAGTTTAAATATAAATTTTAAGTATCTCTTTCTCACCATGGTACACCAGATATACACTTACTCTGCTAGGTGTGCATTGTCCAAGGCATTAATTCTACATAAAGTGTACATTCTTTTCTAAATAAACTACATCATCAAGAGTGAACCTTGAAAGAACTCAAGCTTTTCAGTGTCCCTGTGTGAAGGTATTTCAGCTGTCCAGGGATCAGAACGTGACACTGAGCACGTGGACTCATTTTGTGAAGTACAGCATTACTTCACGATTTGGACCCCATGTCTATTAACCTTGTCCAATCTCTCGTAAAATGTTCTTTCCTTTTTGCTTTGGTCAGTTTCACTATTGTCTTTGGTTTTCTTTTTTAAGTGAATGTTAATGTTCAGAGCCAGGCTAAATAGAAGTTCAGCTTTTAGTGAACTTTTTCACTCATTCTTTGTTAGTGGCTCCTCTTTCTTGACAGAGAGTAATTTAAATCCATTTTACAGTATGTTACTCTCCCCTTCTCTTTAGCAATTATAATTGTATCTTGAAATTTTTGTGCATTAAATCCCTTTCCTTCTTTCTCATAGAGTGGTTCTAAACTACCTCAGACTTTGTTGTGAACAGGTACAAGTTTCAGCTACAGTTTTTAGCCTTTATCATAGTCTTTGAATGTTCTTTGAGTGCATGTGTATGTAGCAAAACCAGCCTGCCAGACCCTGATTGCATTTTCAGGAATACTGTCCCAAGTGAGACATGTAATTGGGATGAATTCACAGCCACACCTGTTCAGGCTCTCGCTGATACCTCTTTCAAGAAAAGCTTTTCAGGAGCGTAGCTTCTGGTATGGGAAGTGCTTCAGCTTTCTCTTTGAAGGGACATGATGCTGCCTGCACTGGACGACCTCCACCTCTCCGTATTTGTGACAAGCATCATAAAACTGCATCATCAGGCCTCCATCCCTGGCTGCAGGATCCATGCTACTGCATTGGACTGTGCTCATCATATGAGAATTAACCCCACATGGTGTGTTCTGATGACCTTGGTGTCATTTTATTCTCATTTTGTACTGTGGCAGATGTGCATTACCAACCCTTTGGGCTAATTAGGTTTCAGGTAAAATGGTGGTTGCAGATTGTGCTGCAGTGATAACTTTGGGAATTGTCTGGTTTTGTAAGTAATCCATTGAACAACCCGGCAAACCTCATTAGTACTGATTTCCTTTTCACCAGCAGACATGCACATCATCAAACAAGCATTTTGTAACGTGGAATTTTCTATGAGCATCCGGAAAAAGAAGCATCCCAATTATTTTCTTAGTAGCAATGTGTGTATTTGTAACGAAACTTTTAGAATTATTAAACTGCTGTAAGCTATTTTGTGCATGCTCTGGCATTGTATTAACAGTTTGTATTAACAGCTGATAAGCAGAAGGCTGTGGCAAACAAGGAAGATTGGCTGTGGATTTTACAGTTTCAAAGAGTAGCAGAGTGCCAGAGTAGATGCAGGACCAGACAATGCTCAAAGCAAATCATCAAGTGAAACTGTTGTGCTTTGTATTTATTTCTTTGGGGATTCTTCTTCAAAGTATTTAACTTCACAGGAAAATATAGAGTATATTTAAAATAGTAACAATTAGAAATACACCTTTTCAAGAATGAGAGAGGTGTGATTTGAAAAATAAAGTGATCTTTTGTGCTTAACTGCTTGTCTGTAGTTTTGTTAACAATGTTAGAACCTGTCTGATGCTGCTCACGTATTGCACGTGTGTATAGAAGACTTTGGGCAGAACTGTATTGATTTCTCATCACAGCAAGGAAGTTAATAACCTCATCATTGATATGTTAACTCATAACAACACCATCTTAATATCAACAAAGAAAATGGTGATGGTTTTAACTGTGACTTCCAGGCCATCGGGCATCCACGAAGGTACTGCAGATGTTTGGACCAACAGGTGCTGGGTGTTGTTACCAGAATGTGCTGCTACACTCTGGATGAAGTGTATGAATATTTTACTTTATTTCACAAAAAATGGACAAATATTTTGAGACTTGGGATTCTGTTTCCCAAAAACAAACAAAAAAGGCTTGATTTTTCAGAGGTTTGTAGCTGATAACCCCCTTGGTGTCCATCAGATTACCATGAAATGTGGGAGCACTGAATGTTTGATTCATGAATATTAGACCTTTATCTTACTGGCTTATGAGACTCACATATCAAACAGAGTTTTTGTAAGCCTTGCCCACCTTTCAGAACTTCATGCCCTAAAGCAGTGACTGTTCTCCAGTCTCTCTCTGTAGCTGTGCTACATTCCTCTATAATGTAATCTTGTAAAGGTTTGTATGTCCTGCTATTCCCTTCATAAAAGTACATAGCCTTTGTTACCTAGAAAGTGGAGAGGTCAAAAAAAGATGCAACTAAGTTGTAAGATCAAGCTGAGATACCACAGCAAACCATACAATGCCATAGTGTAATTAAATCTAGTGTCTTTTGTGCCTTGATTACTCATACAATAGTAGATATGTTTGAGAGTTATTACTAGATTTTGAGAATAAAAATGTGATTTTTTAAGTGCCAGATCCTCCTGTTCATTTTAAGAAGTAGATGTGTAGATTCTGAAGCATAAGCTGCCACTCAGCTCAGTTACTAAATTGTGACACGTGGAAATACTGAGGCAAGGAGGCCTTACTTTTGAAATTATATGTGCATAATAAGGTACAGGCTGAAAGTAAGCCAGCAAGTGGTATAATCCAGTCAATGAGAAGAAGCTCATGCTGGAGCCATCTGCATTCCCAAGCCATGTATCCAAGTTAAAGAGAGAGTCAATGAATTTTACTGTCTTGACAAATCAGAGGCCTCTTGAGGCCTTTGGGAAATTTTCACTGCAGCCCTCAGCAAAATTTTGATTATGTTCAAGATAATGCAATTTGTAGTGAGTGCTGGACATATTAGACTAGGAGAAAAAAACACATTTAAAAAAGCATAGAGAGCAGGAAAAGAAGTAGCATGAGAACAAAGCTAAGAAATATTCTTTGTCCTTGCTCTGGTAAGGGTCCAGTTTATCTCTGTCCTTAGGTAAAATCATCAGCAGGGAGGGCTCATGAACGGAGTGCAGACTGAAGTGAAGTACAGCTGCCTTTCCAAGCAGTAGTGGAGTGCAGTCAGCACTGTCACTGCTACAGCCCAAGGACTTATTTCAAAGTTGTTTCTAATTCTAAGTGATGGGCTCGCTTCTTAATGAGCAGTGGCAATGGAAGCTTAAAACACCATGACACATCATTTCAGTATGAGTTGGAAAGACCAGATACAGATCAAATCACAATCATTTTATCTTTACAATACAAAGCAAAATGCACATAAACAGGATGTTTTTGTTGCTTATTCATTTTGTATTTTACCCTCTATTAACTGCTACTTAAATATCCTTGTAGGCTGTGTTAATTAAATTGAACATCCTGGAAAGTAGGCAATGGTTGCCTTATAGCTCAAGGCAAAAGCGTAATAATCGTATAAAATCTTATTTGAGTCTGTATTTCCATGCTTTGCCATTCTCTTTCCCTTTTTCTCATCCAATAATATGCTGACCTTCTGCAGCTGGAAAAGCGTGTGGGTTTTGCCTCAAAAGCAAGAACTGAGGTATAGAGATAAAAGCATGTCCCACTTAATAAGAGCAGACACATCACAGAAGTCACTGGCAGCCGAGTCACTGGGAAGTGTCTGGTCTATGCAGTGCCACCTTTAATCGTGTTTATGAAAGACTGTTCTTTGTTGTCTGCTTTTTAAGGTGGTAAACATTAACTTGGAGGTTGATGTTTAAATTGCTAGGTATTTTTCCTTCAAGACTGCATGACTCAGGGAGAAACTGAAATATTCATAAATTTTCACCCCCCTCAGCAACAAACTGATTGCACAGGAACCCTTCTGGCGTGCAGAGAGGGCACGGGCTGGTTGTTCTCAATGTGTTCATGGAAACGCATCTGTAGCTCTGTTTGATCCAGCACCTCCGTGTGTTTCAGATGTGAATGTTCACAGCATGTGTGTAAGGGAGATGGTGGTATTCTTAGCACTGAAATATCACCGTCTCTGGAATAAAATCAAGTTGGCAAGAAGGAGGTGTTTTTATAATATAAAAGGTATATTTGGTTTTCTATCGTCTTTTTTTTTTTTTTGTGAGGAGACATTCTACATCCTATGACAACTGAGTTCTTTTTGGAAACCTAAATATACCCACTAGGTCACTGGTATCCTTGTGTTCACTGACTTCTTCAAGGCACTAAATGTATTTGTGAGTTAATTATCTCCTCTACAAAGCCGTCCTGAGTGTTCCCATTGCGTGTCTATTGAGAAGGAAATGAAGTTGAGCCACTCCTCTGTGGCTCATAGCTTTCAGATTTTCACATCTACCAGGTCATATGTGTGCTTTTGCCTGAGACTTGCTTGTCAGTCCCCAGTTTCATTCATAGTCCTTCACTCACACTTGTGGTGTGGTTTTTAGAAGACACGAGCTGCTGCTGGGCAGCTGCATGTGCTGTATGGAGGTGATGGACCTGCCCCAGAACAGCCAAGGGCTTTGGTCATCCTCAGAATCACAGACTCACTTAGATTGGAAAACACCTCTGAGATTGAGTCCAATCTTTGACTGAACACCACCTTGTTAAATAGATGTTGGCATTAAATACCATTTCCAATCATTTCTCAAACATCTTCAGGGATAGTGACTCTACCACCTCTCTGGGTTGCCCATTCCAATGTTGGATCAACCTTTCTGTGGAGAAATTCCCCCTGATGTCCAACCTGAACCTCCACCTGGTGCAGCCCGAGGCTGTCTTATCCTGGCACTGGTTGCCTGGGAGAAGAGGCTGATCCCCACCCAGGTACAGCCTCCTTTCAGGAGTTGTAGAGAGCAGTAAGGTCCCCCCTGAGCCTCCTGTTCTCTGGGCTAAAATCCTCATGGAGGTGCAACTGCTCTCCAGTGCATTCTCCGTGATCTACCCTTAGCTACTGCCTCATGCCTTGGGTATTCTCAAATAGTTGGATCTACTGCCTGGAGCTCATGCTGGGCAAGAGCAGAGCCTGAGACTCAGCTGTGCTTACTTAATGCAAAGACCTCTTTGCCTTGTAGGTGATGCATGCTTGCACATATTTCTGCACACCTGATTTATGCAAACAGCCACCAGTGAATCAGGTGTGCTCATGCACACGCTTTGCTAATGAGAGATCCCCAATTCGATACAAAGAATTTGTGAGATTTGAAAATATGGGCTGCTGTATCCTTAGGTAGTAAGCTTTGTCACAGGTTCCAGGATTGCTGCTTAAAAACCATGTGAAAGTGATTCTAGCAACAATTACTCCTAATTGCCCTTGCCTTGGAGATGCATGAGACCAAGTCTGAGCTCTGTTCAGAGGTATTTGCTTTTTGATAAATAGCCATTTTGCAGCTTGATTTAATGGTTTCATTAGGCACATGTACAAAGAGATCATGCATAAACAAATGTACTTGCACATATCAATGAAGGGCATGGTAAGAGTATTAGAAATTTGCTTAAGGCACAGCTGAGGCTGCCTGGTGCAGTTCTATAAGTGCATTCTGTTTACAAGGCAAATTACTATCAATCCATCATTGCAATGTGTTGAGCTGATGCCGCTATAAGAATCTGAAAAGGTCTTGCTTTCCAGCAGTCTAATGAAATGAACGCTTATGAGGTGTATTTTAAGAAAGGAGAATGTGGTAGAAATAGATCTGTTTCTATCAGGTGTGTTCTTTATGCTGAATGCTCTGTGCTAAACCTCTGCATAAATATCCTTGTTGTTTTAATTCAGATGTGACATTATCACATCTTGTTATCAGTTGCTGGGTGAAAAGATATTTTTGCCGAGGTGCTGACATAGTATGGTTTTATTGCTACTTACACTGCTCAGACTTCACATAAGGGAGGTGATGCTTTATTTTATAGATGTATTTCTAAGCTAAAGTTTCACTATTAATAAGCAGATAAATGGAGGTTTATTGATATAAATGGAACATATGTCACAGTGATCCTTTAGCCATGTTCTGTGCTATATAGTGTTAGTAGAAATTTGCTGCCAATACAAAAACTTACATTATAGTTGTATTTTGATTTATCTGGTTATTAATGGTAATACCAGATGGAAATGGCTACCTTTGGAAGTGAATGGAACAAGGAAAGGAATTGCCCATGCCTTCATAGTCCTGTTCTGGTTAAAACGTAGTAGGGGAATAAAAAAGCACAACTTTGCAATTGAGCCTGTTAGAAGAAATGTGGTTTTCTGCACAAACACAGGAGATAACAGTAGAGGTGTTCAAATATTCCCAGTCAACAGCTTTCCAGCTGATATGAACAGTTAACTCTTTCCCCATATGTTTAATGGTCCTGCTTTCTTGTCCTGCTCCCAGCAGCTTTCATCCTTCTGTAACTCCAGTGTGGAGGGCTCTCTGCCAGCAGTAGTTCTTTTCTCCAGCTCTCAAGTCCGATCTCCAGAAAGGGGAATAAAGCATATAATTACTATACAGATATTTTATTTGTCCACGTTCTCATACAGGCTTGGTACAAATGTTTATTTAAATGGTGGGAAATGCCAGTAGCTCCCTTGTCAAAAGGATCACTCTCAGCTGCAGACCTGGGGAAGTATTTGGGCAGAGAACAGAGAACACTGAATACAGGGTTAGTACATTAAAAGCCTTGATAACTAACTGGGGGAAGTTCTGGCACGATTGTGATTTAGTGTTTGCCCCTGATTAGAACAGCCAGCAAGTCCAGTATTCTTTCTACTTTTCTGGAACTAGGAGCAATAGTATAGGCATATGTATATTATCCTGCATATTTTATGAGATCTGAATTCCCCATTAAACTGACCTTTCTTTTTGTTTCAAACTAGACTAGGCCCCATGACTTACAGCAAGAAGTCCTGTAATCTTCTAGCATTTGCCAGATTCAGGCTTGACTGATTCAGGTGTGTTTAAGAATTTCCACTGTGCCTCTCAGTGGCACACAGCTGTTTGGATGATGGCCCAACACGTGGAAGTTCTAGTACATGACCAGGGTGAATAAAACATCTGCTCAAAGAGGATGCTGTTTTCCCTTCATGTCATTGTTAATACTGGCAGGCTCAGAAACACAAGCCACAAGTTTACTGATACTCCAGGGCATTTTCTTTCTTGTTTTCCAAGTATTAACTCTGAACTGCTCCCAGTGGTAGCTGTTTAGGGAAATGACTGTCCTAATAACTTAAATGCTATGATTTCTGAGCTTAACTGTTACACATTTCAGATATTCTCTCAGTGGTATAAGAAAACAGGAAGCCAGCTTATTATTCATCTTCAGAAAATGATCCTTTAGCCAGATTAACGTATATGAAGAAGCTCATGAAAGGGCCTGGCACTTCACTTTAGGCTATCATATGATCCATAGTCAAGGAGATATTCTTGTAAACATTGCAAGCATTTTTTTTCCTCTCTGACAAAGATAGGAGCTGATGAAACATGAATATTCAATGACACAACAGCCAATTGACCTACAGGTAAGGCTGGTGTCTAGCTCTAACAGTTTCTAAGATCAAGAGATGACAAAATAATTTAGATCATCTGCTTTCCAAGTCTGTGAAATCCGGACTATGTAGTTGAAAGTAGCCTGAGCTTTGAAGCTGGCAGATACCTGTATTGAATATGATCTCTAATTGTCTGCACTGATTGCAGTAGTGGGCAGGCCAAACCAACCATGCTGGTGGGCAAGACATAGATTTATGTGCCTTCTGCTAAGACACCACAGAGAGTGCTCATGGTTGCCTGAAGCAGTCCTGTATCAAATGTAGTGGTTGACTTTTATTCCATTAAGATGCCTCTGTAATATTAAACTACATCTAAAATATTAAATGTTTTCAACTTGATTACAAGTTTGTGTCAAGGTAACTACAGTACAGTCTCTGTCACTAATACCACTTACAGCACCTCCCTGGTGGCATAAGATCACAGTTTTGGTAGCCATCTAAGTGACGAAAATATTCTCTGCTAGGTACTGTGCAGAAGTGTTATTTCAGGTGTAGTTTGAAAGTTGGCTGGCCCATTTTGTGGCAAGGAAGATAACTAACACATTCTGTTCCCCTGAAAATATTCTGGAAACTATTAGGTAACAGGTGTTTCGTAGATTGTTCTGAGAATGTGAAGTAGAAAGTTGCTTTAACATTTTCCTCTTAAGTGAAAATAAAATTGCCCATTGTTTTTTGAGTGATTTTATTCTTAAGGGTGATGGGCAGATCACAGTCCTGTTTTTCTCAAGATTAATAGGTTTCCTTACCTGTCTTTCTCCCCATTGTTTTTCCTTTTTCCTCCACCATCAGAGCCAAACTACTAAAACATAGCAGATGCTGACAAACAGAAAGAACCCCTTCTGCTCTTAATTTATCAAGAAAGTGCTAAAAATTTGGCTTTCTTGTTCAGTTAATCATTTTGACAAGTTGACAGTACAATGTATCATCACTAGACAGGTGACAATGCTAATCCTGCAGCAGGTTCTCAAAGGAGATTTTTATTGTAAAAATTGACATATACTGTATCAAGGCAATCAAAATACATTTAGGAAAACAGCAATTTGCTACTTTGTGCAGTTAAGTATCACTCAGGGTCTTTATCACTGTTGAGACAGTGTTTCCACTAATCTCAGCAGCCTCGGAATGTGGGCTCTGGTAAAGCTGGCAGGTCCTTCATGTCGGTCCCCACTTCTGGAGCTGTTGGGCTGTTGACAGATAAGAAGCAGACAGATGTTTTCTTAATGGTTCTTTCCCTGGCAGGAAAATTGGGGAATTACCTTGGAAATTGCTAACTCGCTTTCCCAAAGCGATAGACCAGTGCATTACAAAACAAGTTTGACCAGTTTGTGAATGTATGAACTGCCTCCAGAAAGGGAGGGAAACTATTCCTAGCATAGATGCTGTCACACAGCTCTTGCTCTGTCACATCAGTTCCATTGCTGTTGGCAAGGACTGGTGTCTGATGCTTCCACTGAAGGGAAACATTCTCTAAAACATACATGCTTTGAGTGGTCCTGGACAGAAGACAGGAAGCAGTTCCTGAGAAAACATGAAGGGTGGAGGGGAGAGAAAAAGCACCTTTAATTTTTGTTTAAAGTGAATTTCCAGAAACTGCACTAATCAGCATGGTATAAGATTCAGGTAAAGAGAAATTCTAATCATCTCTTCACATAATGACTGTTTGTCCTGCAGTGTTTTCTTTTTTCTTCATGCTTCCCATAGTGGTGGTCAGAAGACCAGGCTGCAGATGCAGGGAACAGTGATGGTTGTACCCCTGTGTGCCATCAGGTGTTGGAAGTGTCAGCTGGCAATATATTGTGCTGCTTATTTTGCTCCATGGATTATGTACTGGGCCCACATGTTGAGATGCTTTTAACTCATGTGCAGACTTAGATTTCCCCCGCCCCCCGGTATTGGTGGGTTTTATCTGTGGCCTGTGAAAGAAACAGCCCAAACTGAGGAGAATATCTATGCCTTGCTGATGCCTGCCATATGGTGACTTAGCCTGAGATATATTTTTTCTTGATTCCTCTGATATATTCAACATCACAATCCCCATATGGTTATTGCTTCTTTGTGTATTCCAGTGGGAGTTTATCTTTTGCTTTTCAAAGATTTGCCACTGAGACCATCCTTAGTGGTACAGAACTGTGTGCCTGGCTCATCTAATCATCCTCCCTAGTTAGGGATGCATCAGGGACTCTGTGTTAAATTGGGAAAGGCTTTTAAAGTTGAATATCTGAATACTGAAAGCTGTAGAAACACTGAAGAGCAAACAGAGAGCATCATATATTAGAGTGTTCAGTCAGCTTTGACTTCCTGCTGCTTACGGCTGACTATGACTTGATTTTCATGGCGAAGCTTGGGGAATCACAGTAAAGAAATATCTCCTCCTCCTGAAGTGACCAGAAATACTTTCTTCCATTACAGCAAATTCAAAACATGCAACATGCTCAAGGATCTTCACTGAGCTATTACAGTAATGTAGGATTGCATTGTAGTTCCACCCATGCAATATCAAAATATAAGAGTATCTTGTTCATACTGGCGAGTCAAATCTATCTAGGTGTTTAGTAGGTTTTTAATAAAATGACAATAAAAAATCAACCCCCTGCTGTTCATCATAAAGCACTTTTCCTGCTGTTTCACCTTACCCTGAAGACCATGACTTTTCACATCATCACACTGGGGGCATGTCCATGGTAGTGAGCAGTGATTCTGGGAGAGAACAAGTGCATTGGCCTGCTTCAGACTCACCTTGTAGAGGGCAGCATGAGTCAGTGAAGTAAGAAAACCATCCTAAAAATTCCTGAAACAGAGTCCAAAGAAATGCAGACTCAGTGGGACTCTTCAGGATACAAGCAACATGCTGCTGCTGTGCAGTGGTTTCCAGCTGGAACCACAGTGAAAAGATAAACACAGACCAAAGTAAATGCTGCTTTTTCCAGTTCCCAGTAGACATATCAGTGCACAGCATAATATGATTTATTCAATTACATGTTTGTCATTCAGACATCTGTTAGATTTTTATATCCTTAGCCATAGTAATAAAGGAGTTTCATATAATACCTTATTACAATGGTATCGGATGCTGGAAAACAGCACTGTGAAAGGTGTCACTGTGATTTTGAGAGGTACAGTGCATGCATATCATCAAGATTAGTTAATGGTAACAAACAACATTAGTGTGAGAATTTTATTAACCTAACTACCTTTGTTTTCAAAACAGAAAATATGTAAACAATTACAACAAGTCCAATCTTCTTCCTTTCTCCCTCCCCTTGTTAATCAAAATCAGGCAGATGGTGTGTGGTGAAAGGCTGTAAATCAGAAAGGCTGTAGTCCAAGGTCTGTGGCATATGTAATATTTATAGGTATTTCCTATACTCTATTAGTACTTCACATCTCTAAAACATCAAGTACACAGTAGCATCAAGGTGACAAAAATAGGAATACTAGAGTAATAAGAACAATTCTTAAAAAAACCTCCTGGGTATTTTTCTGAGATTAATGAACTGGTCATAGATACTGATTGTACAACTACTTCCACCATGTAAGCCTAGACAGAATGGAAGGCTCTTCACCCACTTTTCTATACTGGTAAGGTTACATATGTATGAATCTATGCACGTGTATGGACAAAAACATGCAGATGCACACAGACACACACACAAGAGCTTTCTTTAATCCAGCCCCCCAAGTCTCTTAGCTAACTGGCAAATACATATCAAAACTCCAATAAAGTAGCTAAAGCAAGTAAATACAATGTCTTATATTCATCCACAGTTTCTGCTCTTCCAATTCCGCCTCACACAAGTCAGTGTTTGGCAATGTTCTCGAGTGGTTTGAACTGCTATAAATCCTGGAGGAGTTCTGTAACAAAGCTACAGAGTCAGTGCTGTGTGTTACACACTGAATCACAGAGTTTTACCAAAGATGCTGCAATATCAGCTGCTTTCCTGAATTGCTTGTATTTATGGGCAGTGTTCATCAGTGATAGATAAGATCAATTTGTGCTGCTGTCATCATTGCCCAGAGACCAAGAATGCAACGATTTTTCAGAAATTTGTTCTGTTTCTTTCCTGTCCCATGTCACCTGGAAAATGAACTCTGGTAAGAACAATCAACAGAGTGGCACAGCCAGTGCAGACTCTGGGCACATTTGAGAGACAATTCTGATCTCAAAATTGCACGATTACCTGGTTTACTCTATTACTCATCAATAAAACTGTTGTTGAGTTGTTGTTTGCCTGGGCACTCAGGTACCATAGCCATGACCACCATCCACACTTGGGTAGTTAAGATGAGCATGGCAAGTTAAGATTGTAACATTAAATTCTGTGACTGAATCAATATGAGTTTCTATGATGTAGAAGTTCAGAAAAAGCTTGGAATGTAAAGACCCCATGCAAAAGCAGAAGGAGGTATCAGTGTCCCAGCAACAGCAAAGTTAGGAATCTGAGAAACGGCTTGAAGACAACCTCTTCCCCAAAGAGCTGGTATTTTTACAAGACTAAGGGATCTTTAAATAAGCCAGAAATAATATAAAAACCTTCCTGAGCTAATGACTTTAGTGATGTCTGTGGTGCAACCATCTCCTGATAGGTTAGCTGGGTGGGGAGAATTGTCTTTACTTATATGGGTGACAGGAGGTCTGTGAAACTAAAATTTTGTAAAAAACATTATGAGTATAACCTTTGCTCCCAGTTTGCCCACATGCAATCTTCAATTGTGAGGCTAATGCAAAATCCATTGTATGAGAAGTAAAAACTGGTGGAGATGTGCAATAATGGAGGTCTATGAAATTCAGAATCACTGCCATGTTATGTTTTCTTCTTCTTAATGTGTTTTTAAAGTCACTTCAGTGTATTCTAAGGATCTCTACATTGCATAATATGGGAATCCTGTCTCAAGGAACTTGAAATCTAATTTCAAACACAGAATAATAGGTAAGGTTGCAAAAAATAGACAGGTCTGTGGCAAAGCACTTCAGTCAGTGCATGCAAATTTCTTGCACCTGCAGGGAGATGTGAGGTGAAAGTGAGAAAAGAAAGTGAGATGGGAGTTGGTTGCTCTTCCCAAGTAACAAGTGATAGGAAGAGAGGAAATGGTCTCAAGTTGCTCCAGGGGAGGTTTAGATTAGACATTAGGGAAAATTCCTTCCCCAGAAGGGTTGTCATTGTTTCCCAGAAGGGTTGTCAAGCATTGGAACAGGCTGCTCAGGGAAGGGATGGAGTCGCCCTCCCTGGAGGTATTTAAAAGACGTGTGGATGTGGCGCTCAGGGACATGGATTTGTGGTGAACACAGCTGTGCTGGGTTAATGCTTGGACTCGATGATCTTAGAGGTCCCGCCCAACCTAAATGGTTCTATGATTCTAAATGAAAATAAGTTGGTTTTTTATACCCAGAGAGCAGATATAGATTTAAAGGGACTTTTCCAAATGTCTATTATGTGAAAATAGAAACCACAGAATACTGGTGTCTCTGTAGAAGACAGATTTTGTTTTCATTGTAGTTTTATATTTAGAGAAAGCAGCTAGTATATTCTGTCCCAGGGGGCCTTTCCTCAAAATTTGCTGCAAGTATCCTACCACATAGCAAATTTAACTTGGGATGTCAGGAATTTTTTTTCACTCATACCTTGAGGCAAAAGAGATTGTAACAGCTGTCTTTCATATTTCACCATGGTGTTTCCATTTCCATTACATCTGTGTTTCCATTACTGTTTTGTCTAAATTTCCCTTTAGCAGGATTTAGATTACCAAACATGATTAAAGGCTTCGCTATGCAAAAAAATCAAGACACAAAAGTCACAGTATTTATAATGATGCTCAGCTTGATGTGTTTGTACAAAACAGGACAACTAAATTCAGTCTGGGACATCAGACTTACAAGTTAAGTGAGCAGGAAGGAACATCTATGTTAAGAGAAAAATCTGCTGAGAGGGGGAGGAGAAAGCAATCCATGAAACAGGGTATCCTAAATTAATAAATCCTAAGCTCTGAACATTTTTGTCTCCTCCTTTCTGGTTCTTCCTATTGCTCTTTTGGGCAATCATTTTATGGCATGTCTTTGGTGCAAGTGTCCCTTTGGCCCTAGTATGTGTCAGGAAAGTGGCTATCCTGCAATATAACCAGCAAGGATCAATACAGTGACAAACTGTTTTACTGTGAAGGGAGTTGATAAAACATAACCAATAAACTTCGCTGAAAGGCTGACAGGGCTGACAATCACTAAATTCAGAGGGGCCTTGGACTTTTTGAGAATCTTTTTGCTTGACAAGTGCTCTAATTAATGATTAAAGGAAACAAGGAGGCTCAGCGCATGAAGCAGAGGGGGAGGAAACTGCTGGCATGATTAACAGCTGGTAAAAATACAGATTTGAAATAATTGCACTGTTCTCCATGTTCATGGCCTCTTTTTAATCATTCTGTACAGTTCTTTTGATGACAGAAAGAGAACAGGCTAACTAACTTGCTGGCTAGCCTGAGATCTGTAGGAATCCATTTTGTGGCCTCTGATCAAGAGAAAGCATTTCTCTAATGACTGTAGCAGGGAAGGAGCAAACAAGCATCACTCACTACCGTGTAAGGCCAGGGATTTACAATCCATGGTTATAGGACAGTTTAAATTCTCTGTAGGATACAAGATCAAAAATGGTAAATCTGGGCCTCATTTTAATAAGTTCAAGAGTGAAACACAAAATAAACTTGCATTTCTGACTACCGAGGTCCCTGCAGGCACGTAGAGGATCTTCTATGACTGTAATTTGACTGCAAATGGAAAGTTACAGGCTCTCATTTTTCCGATGTAAATATTATTTTCCAAAACATAGTTTTCTTTTTAAACACCCCTCCTGAAATGCCCTTTTTGGTGAATCTTGGTACATGCCTGTGCATTCAAATGGGTTTCTCGGCCTGTTGGATGCTTCTGGCAGGGCAGTGATTTGTCTATGGACTTTATTCATTCTCCTGTGATTATTAATCAGCCAATAACCACCTCAAAACTTCCTATAAGCCTCGGGAAACCATAAATTTACTTTACCTCTGAATAAACAAGCATCCTCAGAGCTTGTCCAGGAATTTAGGACAAGTAGACAGAGGACATAGTGCAGAGAACAGTCAGATTGAAACATAACGCTCAAACCCCCATGCTATGTTCAGATACTAAGGCTAACACTAAGACTTTCCTACTCTAAAGGTGGAAGCCATTTTAAAGGTGGAAGGCTTTTCCTACAAAGATGGCAAGAGAACAACCCTGCAGGACTGCAGCAAACAGGTGTTTGTGCTCCACAGTAGAGAGAAGCTGGAAAGAAAATTAAAGGTTAGAGGAGGGAAAAGTAAGGAAAAATAGGAGGAAAAAAAAGAGATGTGGAGAACTTGAACAAATAAAAAGAGCTGTGCAGATCCTTAAGGAAAAGATAGCAGCAGTATTAGAAAGGAAAACAGCCAGTAGAATTTTCCATTAAGGAAACGGAGTTATTTCCTGGTTCTTTCAAAAAATGGAAGCTCAATAAGCAAAGTTACTCAGAATCTCAATTTTTGTATCTCAGCCAAAACAAAGAGAAAAATTAGCAGCTGTGACAAAAATCAGGTACAGGAAGCCAAAAATCTGTAAGAAGCTTAGTTTTGGAGAAACTGAAGTGAAATGAAATGTGCAAATATGCTTTCTATTAGATCAGCTTGAAGGAAATCACACACACCAATGGTGCAAAAATGACAGCCAGGGACTTGGGAATAGAGCTAGAAGTAGAGAAATGGTAGTGAGAATCAGCTAGTCCAAACAATTATTTACTGTTATTTAGCTCCCAAGTATTGTTTTTTCTTGAACATTAAATGTCCAAAGGATATCAGATTTATTGCAAACTACAGTTAATTAATTTAGCACCCTGCTAGAGAAACCAGTCCATTTTCCTCGGTGTCAGGTGGCCTCTCCAGTAGCATACTCAGCCTTGGCATGCTGCCTGGCCATTCCCTAGCCTCTTGGAAATGTAAGACAGGTGATACTTTAGGTTGAATTTGTTGATCTTATCTGTGTGCAAGTAAGTAAAACATCAGAGGCAACAAATGAGCCAAGAATGAAGCTGTGCTTGATAAAGATGTACCTGGACATCTTTAGAATCTCTAGCAAAATGTATTCAACTAAGAATGGAAATGTGGATACTGAGCTGCTACAGTTGCAGTGTTTGGCAATTTGCAAATCTCAGCCACCTTTGTTTTCCCACATACGTAAATACTACTGGATAAGAGAGGGGAGAGAGATCCTGCAGTAGAATCTCCCTTATGACTGTAGCAGGGAAAAGCCTGTGAGATAAAAAGCCTACACATGTGCTACTGGGTGCACCTGAGACCACAATAAAATGAACACAATGTCTCTGTCCAGTGCAGGGCTGAATTCAGTTTAGCTGCTGTATCAGAGCTAGGCTGGCTTTTGCTGTCATACTAGCATTCCCCAGTCTTCCACAGATGCAGCACAGTCTAGATCATGCTGCACAGCTGCACCATGGCTTGAACAAACAAGCCCTGGAACCAGGAGCACGGAGGTGCAGTGCACAGGCAGAGGTTCTGCACAGCATTAACTCAGATCCAGCTTGCACAGGGCTGCTGTGCACAGCTGTACTCAGTCTCACTGCTTGTGGCTCTGGAAATTGCTCCTGCACACTGCTCCTGGCAGCCCGCCTGGTCCTGCCAGTGTGGCACAGGCACTGAGTGACTTTGAATCTAAGGTTTACAGTGGGGGCTCCAACACAGATCAGCTCTGTGATTTCCAAGCCTCTCAGTGGTGTGTCACTGTTCTCCACCTAAGCAATAATACCAACTGTACCAGAAGCCAACTCTCCCTGCAGCCGTACCAGAGATAAAGCACAATCTGAATATTCCAATCCCGGAAAACAGAGAGGTGACTGCATAGTCGTGTCCATGGTATTAGTTTCCCCAAATTGCAGCTCTGCACAGCTAGGATAGTGTGGAGGTGCAGAAGAAGAAAGACTGCAAATGTGTCCTGAACTGAACATGGAAAAGTGCTTGTCTTCTACATTGTCATGATAAATGAGATACTTGACTATGAGTATTCTCAGGGGAAAATTCTCAGGATGAGCTTCTTAAATCAGCTGAAATGTATATGCAGGAGAGGCAGCTAAATGAAAAAACCCTTGAAGGGAATCCTGGGTACTCAAATATTTAGACAGAACCAAAGCAGGTTTCATTTGCCTCCTGGATATAGTCACCTCCCTGGGAGAACATGGAAAACTGCGGGGGATAGCAGTAATCTGAAGCATTCCCTTTCTTGGCTAACAAGGGAAAAAGGAAAATTCCATTAAAATGAATATGTAACCAACCACTAAAATCAGCTTTCTCTGTGATTCTAAAGTATTTGAAGGAGAGCTGTATTTTCACTATGACAGCATTAATAGATTATCCTAATTCTCTAACAGATAAAGGATATCCAAACACCAGTGTCCCTGCCCCCAGAATTACTTATTTCTTTTTTTCATCCCTTTGATATCCTGAACAAAGGACACAAAGGTTTTAGTGCAATTAAGCAAGAGGGAGACAGTGTTTTTAATAGAAGTGACTAATGTATGCCCTGGGAATGATGTGAATTTATGCCAAAGGAATTTTGTACCTTCCTCTGATTTATCTGGGGGTGGAACTGCCCACGTGTGACCAAGAGCATTAAGCTCAGTAGGCACATTGTCTGGAGCTCTGTGAGAGTGGGGCACAAGCCTTCATTAACCAGTCTGCTTTAAGGCAGCAGCGCCACGTTTCTAAGATGTCTTCGCGAAGCAACACTCCATGAGCCATAACCTCTCACTCTGTCTCTGTTTACTCATATTTGAAAATAGAAATAATGGCTCCAGCCTATCTCAGAGGGTTTCTGAGCCTGAATTAGCAATTATGAACTGTGATAAGATCTCTGGAGAGCTGACAGAGCATAGTATTATAATCAGTTCTTTGCTGTCTTAAATACTGGGTTTGTGTAAGTTGCTGTATGTTGTCTCCCCTCTTTTGGGGAGACAAAAAGGACAAGAACAAGGCACAGATTCAGAAATTCTTCTTTATTACTATATAATGAAGAGTAAAGGCACATTGATTCTTTTGACACATTCTTCTGGCTCCCATGTGCTAACTGCTGAGGCTCAGAGACTAGAATTTTGATTGATACCTCTGTGCCAGTACTTCCTTTCCATGAAGAATCAATTGTTCTACTTAACATGAAGCAATAACCAATATGAGCCCAACATTTCATGTTTGTGGATAAGGATTCAGAATGAATGTTAATAGAAAAGTTCTGGTTAAAAGTCCCCAGCTTCAGTGAACACCCATTTCCTTTGTTCTGTTCATGGCAACAAAAAAGATGACTCGGTAACTGATAGGAAAGTATGACTATTCCTTGAAGGGTGCAAAAGTCAAGTATGTTCTGAGGGCTGGCAGGATTGGACCAGAGATACTATTTGCAAGATTCCTACCAGTCAGTATCTATTTCGTCTTGCTGCCAAAGCTTTTTGGAAGCTCCAGATTTTCTGGGGAGGTCAGATAAATGTTATTTTCCTAATCTGTGTGATGGTGATGAGGGGAGTCACTAATCATCCCTCCTGGGTAGCCAGGTGCCTTCACTGCAAGGCAGTGAAGTTCTGTGCACTGGGATCATAGCCAGCCATAGTCAGCATGAAACAGGTTTCAAATCACCAAGGTTAAGAGGTACAGTAAGCAATAGGCTAATCACGTTTCTTTAACAGAAAAAGCATAATGTTGTACCCAGTCCCATAGCAGTTCTCTCTCCAGCCTGCCTGGGAGCTTCAGCTCCCTATAAAAGCTCTGGAAGAATAAATCTTGGTTGTCATCTAATGTGATAGTGACACTGATATAAATGTAGACTACGTTGTCCCTCTGCAGATTCCCTGATTTATACATACGGCAATATGTATTTCCATATCCCACACAAGCCCCTTTCTCAGAGTGAAACCAAATCATATTCCAAACTCCTTGGCAGACAGCTCTCATTGTTGGCCACCTTGGGCCACCAGCAAGGAGGGCATTCTTACATGTCAGTCCCTGATACTGGCTAATGCCAGTATCACAGAAAATACTTCACCTTCACAAGTTGCTCTGGGTTTTAATGAGCCACATTTAAGCAACTCATCAGCATCAAAATCCCTGTTATTATTTCAGCTGTGCCTCTGAGATAAGGCAGGTGGTAAACAGATCCAGTTGGACAGCGGATTTGACTGCAAAAAGTGTGCTTGTTCTTTGGAAATTTTATAGAGCGCTTACTTGACTTGCCCTTTAGAAAAGCTTTGTTCTATAAGAGTTTCCTCTTTCCAGCCCACAGCTTCATGTTGTCTACTGGACGCAGCTGACAAAAGCATCACGTTTAGTTTTTCCATAAAGAAAATGCTTGATGTTCTGCTTGTGCTTTATGTTGATGTGCAGGATGCGCCCTTAAAAATGTTTTTTTTGTGGGTATAGAGAACAGCGACAGAGTGCCCAGCCTGCCACTGCTCATCTACCTGAGCTATCTGCAACAAATTATTTACCCACTGAGTCTGAATTTTGTTTCTGAACAGAGAACAGTTTCTCACCCAGAGCTACTCACTGAGTATTTTGTGTAAAGAAATTTTAACAGAGGGACTGTACTGATAGCCATCACTGGTTTGGCACTGTAATATCTGCAATCTAAAATCAGATTGATATGTGCTTGTTCCATGAAGTTATGTAGCTGTTGGAAAATAGCTCACATCTTATATATTCATCTCTCACAAACAAATCATTAGCCAATAATCTGAGCATATTTAACTATTCATTCTAAATGCAGAATACTCTTTGTTTCTCAGATGTGTAAGTTACATCAAAACAGCCACATTCACTGTCAGCTGCCATCTGTCAGGTGGTTTTGTAATGTGGAGTTTTGAAAACTATTCTTTTTCTACACTTAAAAGGCTGTTCTGTAGTGAGAGAGGAGAGACGTTCTAAATCCTCATTAGTAGGTCTTGCATGGTAGAAAGACCTTTGGGAGTGGCGGCACACCAATACTGCTCAGCAGAGATGAAGACACTCTTTCTCTGCCAGCTTCTTCATTAAAGCTGTTCCCAACATGGTAGGAGGCTCAAGGTGGTGACATTTCCAAAGCTGTTTTCCTAGCATGACAGTAGTGACTTAAAAAAATACACTTTATTGTTATGCACATAATGCTCTTTCTTGTGGGGAAAGATGTTGAAAGCAGCCAGAGGTTTTGTTTTCTGATCTGATCTCGAATTAGAGTGAATTCTTGGAAAAGAAAGGCTTCCAACGTTGATACTCAGATGGCAATTTCTGAAAGATGGGACTGCTTGTCAATAGACACTCCAGTTTTTATGCTGTTGCAAAGTATTTTGAATGTTTTTGGTGCATTTGAAACATTTTCTAGTTTCATTCTCTGTTTAGCACAGTTGCATTCATAACCCTCTGCACAGTATTAATTATAATTATCAAATTAAGCAATACTGCAATATGTAGCCAGAAAAGGTTTGGGAGATGTTCCTCTTCCTTATACACAGATTAATCCCAGCAAGAAGCAGGATGACTAAAGAAGAGCAAAGCTTGCTCTTCACATAATAACTACAGCATGAAACTACTCCCAGAAATCCTTACAGATGGGAGTTCAGGAATAATATCAATTTGAGATGCTTTGAAGCTAGATTCATAAAGATATCACAGTAAAGATTTAAGTGCTTTAAAGGGAAATTTTATTGAGTTTCGCTTGTGCATTTAGCTACAGAAGTCCTGACAAATGGGACCTTTCTTCTCCCTCACCCTGCTGTTCACTTGCTCCTGCTGTGGGGGGATGAGATGGCATTAGGGGCTGGCTTGTCACCTGGAGTTTCCACTGAGCCAGTAAAACCACACCCACTACAAACTTGTTCAGGAGCCAGCAGTAGTCTGCTCTTCAGAAATATCTGTATTTGAAAAATGAATGAGTTAGAGATAAAAGAGAGTGTGTTAACTCTTCTAAGTAAATTATTTAAACTTGCAACCTGTTTCTATCTTTTCCACATGAAAAATTAATGTACCACGGGCCGTTTTGCATCTTCATGGTAAAAAAATAAAAAATAAAAAATCATCTTTTTATAGGTTTATTCCTCTTATGGGCTTTCCACAGCCAGTATCAGTATTTTGGCTATCAATCCTCAGGCTTCTATCCCCCATCCCTCTCCCCAAAGGGGACAATTCCATTAATGAGCATCTAAGTATGAACAGAACAGAGCAGGCCCACTAATCTCCAGAACACTGTGTGCTACTGAGAAAGAAAAGCTGAGTCAAAAATGCTGTTCTTCACATTTGCAAAGAATTAAATGAGGATTATTTTTTTTTTCCCCATGTGCCACATGGCTCTTGCACTGGGCCTTAGACTGATGCTTGCTAAAAATCATGGCTAAAATCTTCACCCTGAGTGCAAAAAAATGGGCTTTTATTTTCAAATCGATGCAATACCTGAATAAAACCACCCTAATTTTCAGCAGTGCTGAGCAAATGCCCCTCCAATTCATTTCACTGGTAGTTAAGAAATATCAGCACCTCTGAAAATCAAACAGTGCTTAAATTTACTGTTCCTCTATTTGAAAATATCTCCCTGAGTCTCCATCTATTTAAGTGGAAAACTGTGAAGCCAAGGGCACACAGTGATCTGGGCAGTTAATAATGTTCCTTGCTATATAACAGATCAATGAAACTCTTGGGAATAATGGCATCAACTTGGATTTAACAGTTTCATGACAGCATCACTTTTCCAACAAACGTTGGACACATGGCACTAGGGAAAGGTGACTATTACCCTTCTCGTCTTGGAGAAAGGGAAAGAAAGAAGGGGGAACAATTCCCGATTTCCCTGAATTGGCTTCAGTCACTCCTGAGCAACATCACAGATTTTTAGTGACCCAAAATGGCAGACTCCCTGATCTTGCTAGGACAGTCACACAGAGCTCATCACAGGTAGGAACTGATTCTCTTTTCCCTTGTGACCTGCAGTTAGCATTTGGCTCCTGTGTGAAGCATTAATTTTTCCAGCCCTGGAAGTGCCTGTGCCGGCACTTGGAGTCGCACTGCATCTGCCCTCATCAGCGGTAGCTTTCTCTTCCACATACCCCTGTGCTGAGTGGCTGTCAGAAGCAAAGCTGTAGTTTGCTCTTTTACAAGACTGCTCTCCTGGGCATTCCCACATCTTTATGGCCCCATGTTTCAGGGCCTTCTGCTTCCCCTCATTATTTATTTATTGCGTTTAGCTGCTTATTTGGCTGACAGTCCACTTTCTGTCCTTGGATACCTTGTCCCCTCCAATGTTCCACATATATTTTAAAGACAATTTTATTAAAAAATAAAAGCAGGTGAGTTAAGTAACAGTTAGTGGAGACAAGACCTCAAAGGAAGATTTACCTGAGCTACAATATGAGCTTCACCCTGTAATAGAAGCTGAGGCAATATTTAGTTTTGTTTCTTTTACATAATTTCTTGCAGAGTATCCTGAGCAAACTCTGCCTAACTGCTGGGCAAGGAAAGATTGAAGGGAAAGCGACCTACAAACTACTTAATGCTTTTTGATATCCACATAACGCTGGCTGATATCCACCAGCCAGAAGGGCAATAGTGACATATTAAGGTTGACATTGTGAGCTTAATACAATCATGTAATTAAAGGTTTACTGTTTTGTTCTAGGGCAAAATACAGCTGAAAGTACCGATTTGGGCATTTGGGGTGCCAGGTGTAATTTTGCATTAAAAACTGCTGGGGAAAGTTCTTTTCTCTGTAGAGCTGGATAATCTACAGTGGCCATCTATTTCTTTCCTTAGTATCAATAATGTGAAGCATGTATTGAGCATTGCTCTGTGAGAAACCCTTTGATATCTTTGTTAAACATTGTCCTTTGCCATAGCTTTATCTCTAGCAACAAATCTGGCATGTTTTGTACAGACAGAATAAACGATAAAAACAACTTATTTTATTGAAAGGGACCATTCAAACTGGAAAGGAGAATGCTTGTTACAGGCGAGGTGGTTTATCTGTCCCAGGGAGAGGCACCTAGCTGTGATCAAATACCCGGTGAAGGGCGCCGGGCTCGCCCCGGGCCTCCTCGGCGCTCACGGGCGGGATTCCCGCGGGAGGCACCGCCCGCCCCTCACGGCGGAGAGCAGCGCTCCCTCCCAGGGCCCCACGCCCGGGCTCCGAGCTGCCCTCGCTGCGCTTTCAACATTTCGCCCAGCTTTCCTCGGCTCCTCTTCCAGCGGCCGCACCCCGAGCGTTTCCCCCGTGCCCGGCCCACCCTCAGCCGGCCGGGGCGCTGAGGGACGGGGCCGCCGTGCGGGGGCCGCGCCCGCCCAGGGCCGCGCTGGCAGCGCCGGCGCGGCCCCGGCAGAGGGAGCCGGAGACCTTCGAGCCGAGGAGGCGGCGCCGGGGCCGCTCGGGCCCGGTGTTCTCTGGGCAGAACGAGCGGCTTGGCTTTCCCGCCTCCTGCCGGGGCCCTCAGGCCCCAGGGGTGTTCGGTGTGTGGGTGCGGCTGCCTCCGGGGCCGCGCAGCCCGGTGAGGGCAAGGGGCTGCACGGAACGCCGGAGGTGTTCCCCGCCCGCTCCGCCTGCAGTGATCAACCAGGCTGCTCTGCGGCTGCACCTTGCGATCTGTAATTCGTGTAATTTGATTTGACAGTAACTCCATCGCTGTTGTGTTTATTTACAAGAGGGGCCCTGTTATTCGTTCGGTTCTGCCTGTTGTTTNCCCCATGTGCCACATGGCTCTTGCACTGGGCCTTAGACTGATGCTTGCTAAAAATCATGGCTAAAATCTTCACCCTGAGTGCAAAAAAATGGGCTTTTATTTTCAAATCGATGCAATACCTGAATAAAACCACCCTAATTTTCAGCAGTGCTGAGCAAATGCCCCTCCAATTCATTTCACTGGTAGTTAAGAAATATCAGCACCTCTGAAAATCAAACAGTGCTTAAATTTACTGTTCCTCTATTTGAAAATATCTCCCTGAGTCTCCATCTATTTAAGTGGAAAACTGTGAAGCCAAGGGCACACAGTGATCTGGGCAGTTAATAATGTTCCTTGCTATATAACAGATCAATGAAACTCTTGGGAATAATGGCATCAACTTGGATTTAACAGTTTCATGACAGCATCACTTTTCCAACAAACGTTGGACACATGGCACTAGGGAAAGGTGACTATTACCCTTCTCATCTTGGAGAAAGGGAAAGAAAGAAGGGGGAACAATTCCCGATTTCCCTGAATTGGCTTCAGTCACTCCTGAGCAACATCACAGATTTTTAGTGACCCAAAATGGCAGACTCCCTGATCTTGCTAGGACAGTCACACAGAGCTCATCACAGGTAGGAACTGATTCTCTTTTCCCTTGTGACCTGCAGTTAGCATTTGGCTCCTGTGTGAAGCATTAATTTTTCCAGCCCTGGAAGTGCCTGTGCCGGCACTTGGAGTCGCACTGCATCTGCCCTCATCAGCGGTAGCTTTCTCTTCCACATACCCTGTGCTGAGTGGCTGTCAGAAGCAAAGCTGTAGTTTGCTCTTTTACAAGACTGCTCTCCTGGGCATTCCCACATCTTTATGGCCCCATGTTTCAGGGCCTTCTGCTTCCCCTCATTATTTATTTATTGCGTTTAGCTGCTTATTTGGCTGACAGTCCACTTTCTGTCCTTGGATACCTTGTCCCCTCCAATGTTCCACATATATTTTAAAGACAATTTTATTAAAAAATAAAAGCAGGTGAGTTAAGTAACAGTTAGTGGAGACAAGACCTCAAAGGAAGATTTACCTGAGCTACAATATGAGCTTCACCCTGTAATAGAAGCTGAGGCAATATTTAGTTTTGTTTCTTTTACATAATTTCTTGCAGAGTATCCTGAGCAAACTCTGCCTAACTGCTGGGCAAGGAAAGATTGAAGGGAAAGCGACCTACAAACTACTTAATGCTTTTTGATATCCACATAACGCTGGCTGATATCCACCAGCCAGAAGGGCAATAGTGACATATTAAGGTTGACATTGTGAGCTTAATACAATCATGTAATTAAAGGTTTACTGTTTTGTT